>JAECUM010004035.1:0-166846 GCA_016617855.1 Megalonaias nervosa | reverse complement strand
GGTGAAAGTATGATATTTGTATGTCCAGCCATGTACAAGAAGTTGGAATAACAACATTTTTAAGATGACCATTGTCATTGTCATATTGGAAGTCAAACTGGTACCATTTTCATTTTAGAGGCATCTAGACATCATGAAACATCTTTCAATGAAAACATTGTGTTCATGTGACCATTAATTCAGGAGTATTCACCACAAGATTTTCAAAAAGACTACTGTGGTGGCCATATTGAATATCTGAAAGCAACATTTTCATTTAGGCTCAAATGGATATCATCAGAAGTCTTCTTGCAAGAACCTCATATCGCTACAACTTTCCATTCAGGAGAAACAGCAATAACAAAATGTTCAAGATGGTTGCTGTGGTGGCCATATTAAACACCAAATTGGTCCTCTTTTCATTTAGAACCAACCAGAAGTTATAAGAAGTCTTTTAGTGAAAACCCCATGTTGATATTACCATCAAGTGGAGTAGTGAAAAGATTTTCAAGATGGCCTTTGTGGTGTCTATATTGGATGTCTGAGTGGCACCGATGTTATTTAGCCCCAGACAACCATGGGATGAATGCGTGTGTAAAGTTTTATGGCAATCACCCCAGTAGTTATGATACACTAGACTTATGACCTTGACCTTTACCTTTCAGCTAAAGGCATGACCATTGTACAATAATGTCTATGGCTGAGTTAGGTTTTGTCATTTATGACAGGATAAAAAGTGACAGCCTGGATAAGGAAACAGACAACTAACTTACATTATTTATTTTTGTGACTCGGGCCCTAAGCATGACTGTGAAAAACTGTTAAGACATAATATTAAATATATCTTCAAACTCAAAGTAATTGGATCTGCACATGGATCCCATGCTGTGCCCATACTGTGCAAAAATAATCCCTCCTATGCTTGATAAATGTGAATTAAAATGTATACTCTGTAGATGATAGTTCAAGGACACATTAGAAGGCATACTCTTCATAGTTCTCTCCTTTTGAATTTTATAGAAAGAGAGACAGAGAGAGAGAGTACTCTATTTTTAGACATTAACAAATATTAAATTACTTATTAGGTGTTTATATACATATCAAAATTTGGTAAATTAATCACAACTCATTTTTAAAGATATTTCTTGTTTATGCGTTTACATGAGTCTCTTCTATTTATTTAGCCATATTTTTCAGAAATAGGTCAGCTGAATAGACCAACATTAGGTCTGCAGGAAATCCATGGCCTACATGTTCAGACAATGATCAAAGCATTGCTGTAAAAATGTGACCTTGACCCAAGGGCAAAATGATGATCAAACACATTTTGTAGAACTGTTTTAAATTCATAATTATTTATCCAGTGAATGAACAAAATTACATCAAGAGTTTAGGAAGTATAAGGAAATGAAAATTAGTTATCAAAACCATGAGAATTTTCTACATTTTCTAAAGCTGCCACCACTGCAAAGGTGACTACTATGTCTCACTCCCACTAAAATAAATGTGGACTGTATAAATATAAATATCTTTATAACAGATATCTGCACAAAATTAATAGAAATGCATAAATATAAGTATCTTTGTAACAGATATCCACACAAAATTAATACTATGTGATGAGAAAATTAATGAACCATGGTGGCTCAATTTCCTGACAAAATTCCTGTTCATTTTCTTGTGTAAAATTTGCATCTTCTTTGGCACTTTTTAAAGTGGAAATACTCATCTTGATGTACATTAGAGGTTGCCTGAATGTCTGAATAAATCTCTTTTGAAAGCAGCCAGCAATCAAATATTTTAAAAAATTACACATGCTACAGACAGTAAAATAATGCATTGATTTTATATAAAATAAAAAAGAAGAACATTAATAACTCTCTGACAACAACAACCTTAATGCTACTTACTTTGATACCATTTTTTTGAATTCTTCTTCATAACTGGTACCTCCTGCGTTTTTGATAGCTTGTGCAACTGCATGTCTTTTGATGCTAAAGTCAGTATCAACTTCACAACCAACAGCATCTACATCCTTCACTTCAACTATGGAACAGACATAGACCTTGACAAATGTCTTCTCACCAAGCTGGCATGTAAATATCTTGTTACTGTTACTGCTGTGCTGTGAAGCAGCAGGGTTTCCACTTGGAACACTTGTGGGAGGTACAGTCTTTGCAATATGTCCAGAAGATCCTGCAAAATCAAATCCCATTCCTGGTACACCTGATACATATGAATAAAGTTCCCAAGAAAACTCCTCAGAAAAATAAAATTAGCTATTCAACATGACAATAGGGGAAATATCACTCTCAAAACTAGCTCCAATTATCATCAAGAATTTGCAAAATATGGTCCAGTTGCTAACAGTCTGTGTGGTACAGGTTCTTGACTAAGATCTTCTAAGTCTAAGAAAATACATTCATTTCAGGTCATACTAAGTTATTGCATCAAGTTATATTTAAATTTATGATGCTAAAAATGAATTAAAAATGTGACAATGAATAACAACAAATCTACATTTTACCAGAAATTAGAAAATTAAATTTTATTATGTAATGAATACTTAACATGTGGTCAGAAATTGGCGGGCACATTAATTTTAACATTTTTTTTTTTTAAATTTTCACATCAAATCAACCCATAATAATTCTGACATTAAATAACACTACCCAGAATACTGAATCTTGATATTTTAGAATTTTCATGACACATTTAAGTTTTACAATAATTGCATCAAATTATGAACTGTTTGATTTGGTAACAATGTATCTGAGTCAAATTATGAACTGTTCAATTTAGTAGTAATGTATCTGAGTCAAATTATGAGCAGTTTGATTTAGTAGCAATGTATCTGAGTCAAATTATGAGCAGTTTGATTTAGTAGTAATGTATCTGAGTCAAATTATGCACTGTTTGATTTAGTAGTAATGTATCTGAGTCAAATTATGAGCAGTTTGATTTAGTAGTATTGTATCTGAGTCAAATTATGCACTGTTTGATTTAGTAGTAATGTATCTGAGTCAAATTATGAGCAGTTTGATTTAGTAGTAATGTATCTGAGTCAAATTATGAGCAGTTTGATTTAGTAGTAATGTATCTGACTCAAATTATGAGCAGTTTGATTTAGTAGTAATGTATCTGAGTCAAATTATGAGCAGTTTGATTTAGTAGTAATGTATCTGAGTCAAATTATGCACTGTTTGAATTAGTAGCAATGTATCTGAGTCAAATTATGCACTGTTTGATTTAGTAGTAATGTATCTGAGTCAAATTATGCACTGTTTGATTTAGTAGTAATGTATCTGAGTCAAATTATGAGCAATTTGATTTAGTAGTATTGTATCTGAGTCAAATTATGCACTGTTTGATTTAGTAATAATGTATCTGAGTCACATTATGCACTGTTTGATTTAGTAGTAAAAAGACAAGGAACTATAAGTTACCTTTTGCAGAGTGCAGAACTCCTTAGTATATATTTATTTAATCCCCACTGTTTGAATTTATAATTTAGCTTTGAAATAATCTCTTCAAATTTAATGCATGTCCTAATGAAGAACAGCACTAACTCACCATGACAAATTCAGAATTGACAATGGACTGATTATAGTATAATATATACAACTTTCCAAGAGAAATGGCAAAATATATCATATTCTCAAATACATGGTAAAAAGAAATAATTTAAAACTAAGAATTATATTAAGCTCATTGATTTGTTAGTTTCAGATATTCATTTCCATTCCAAACTGGTCCTTCAACAAAATCACTATGCTGCTCATGGTCACTGCCAGAAGCCTTCTCTTTCACTGGGTTTTCTCTTGATGCATTTTCTGTAATTGTTCCATAGCTTTTTACACCTTACAATAATTGATGATTTAAAGCTTACCAACCTAGGAGAATTTAAGTACCTACTGTATTATTTTTTTTATCTTGTTTCTCCTCATCAAAGTCCTAGTTCCTCTTCAAGTTATCTTGCTTTTCTTTATGAGCTTCACTCATGTATTTAACTTAAATGTTACAGTATTAATTTCATCATATATACCTAGCACTCAGGGCAAGTGGGTGAATGGATGGTGGGGATATGAGCAAGGCTGGATGAATATTCTGCTTCAGTTCTGCAGCACTGGTCTCTTGTACTTGAAGCTTTCTGTACAAAAGACCCAAGCCTAAAGCCTAAAGTTAGACACAATACTTTAAGTATATTTATCTCATTAACAATTAGCATTATAGTAGTCGGAGATCCCAAAGTAAAAGTAGTCTGCCAATGCTTATGCCAAGCTGAAAATGACATGACCGGTGCATTGTTATGTCATCAATATGTCATCTTTTATCAAGGTGTATTGTAGCTCCTCGAACTCCAAAAGAAACCGGATGTAAAAGATCTGGTTGTGAATTTTGTTTCTTCTTAAATAATATAAAACAAAAATTCCTATATAGACAGTTTTAATAACTGTAATAAATGTCCTTTTCTTAGTCTAAGAAATTTGCTATTCATTTTCTTCACAATATATTGTCATGTATATCTATACTGTATTTTGACTTTTCATGCATGAATGTAGATTGCAATAACCCATAAATAGGTGTTGACAAGTTTTAAAATTAATGATAATAATAAACAAGTTAACAAGTTTGGGATGATTTCCCACTGGATGATCCAGTCAGGTGGGCTCTGTTGTTACATGAGGTATTGTGACATAATTCACATAGGAAGTACTGCGACATGGATCAAGTAGGAAAATATTGCAATGTAGAGCCATGGGATGTATACAAGGATAAAGAGTTGAACAATTAATTCTTCTTTGTCTATGTTCTTGTTTTAATATCAGTCTGCAGATGTGTTTAATGTCTGTTTAGATATAATCTGAGACAAAACTTTTGTTTTAGATTATTCATTGGAATTAAAAAGTGTTCATTGACTTGGGATCAAAATATAATTTTGGGATTATTGTGAATTTATTCAAAGGAGTTCTGGACAATTCCATTGTGATACATCAAAACTGCTGGTATATCAGCATATTCAGGACTACGAATTCATTTGGAACACTCTATTCTTTTGGACTTATGACAATGTTTTAGGATTATTTTGGATTTAATTTATAATACTTAAGTTCCTCTTAAATTTTCATTTTATAACTTAGACAATTAAATTATTTCTTAAGCTGCACAAAACTTATTGGTTTTGCTTCTTTCTGTTATTTAGTTAAGACCTATTTTTACACCACAAAACTCCTTTGATCAATATAAGGGAAATATCTCTTCCTATCCCAACCATATACTATTACAAAAGCACTGCCTGATACTAGATCTTTTTATCAGGCAGTCACCTTACTTTAATTAACCAATGAGAACATGAATTTCTGATTGAGGTGGGACAGAATCTAACAGATTATCTGTAAGCTGGCTGCATGATAATGCATCAATATTTCTTGTATTGGTTTAAGAATTAAATTCCAATAGATGGACCTAGATATCTGGCAACTGATAATAAAAGATTTTGAAGAAAACAGTATGTTATATCCAATATATCCAATTAAAACTTAATGTATTAAACTATTTATTTAGTTTGAGTGGAGAATAAAACTGTTGAACTCACTGGCAAGATTCACTGAATCCTCCACATATGCAGGATTGTAGGATAAGATACTTGAGAGTCATGATTTTGCATCAGAGGTTAAGATTGGTCAAGAGTGCATTAGTAACATAAAACTGGATCATACAGGTGGATTTGTTTATTAAACATAGTAAAGAATTTTTTTCCCCCTCATACTACTGTCTTGAAAAGTGAACATTCATTTTAAAACAAAATGGCACCTCATGGTAGATACATCTAAATCATAATGAACTGTTGGATAATCAAACTCACCTGTAAGTGTATGTCTAACATTACATTAACATAACATTACATTTAAACTTTGTATGCTTTTGAAACAAAAGACATGTATACCATGATACCATAAATCCCTCTGTTCATGCATTTGTTGGTGTTTGTATGAGTGCCTGCACAAGTCATGTGATACAACTCCTCCTGAAATAAGAGCCCCTCAAAAGGACTCAATCTCTATTGTCAAAAGAATCGTCACCCTATCAGTCATAACGGATGTTGGTGGTCTGGGATGCACAGTCAATGGATTCAAGAAAATGCATCACTGCACAATCTCTTTGACTAGATGAACTGGCAATTCAGAATTCCTTTGTAAGAGTTTGAATGAGCATGAAAACAAAATTGAAATTTTTAACTATGTTGATTCAACAGTTATTGAATCCTGGTAGTGCTGCATTGTTTTGCTTGACCTTGAAACCAATGCTGATTTGTTTCTAACTGCCCCAATTGTGTATGCTGATCTGTTTCAGAACAAGACAGGCTTTCTGAGCCAAATCTATGTCACAGCTTCAGAAATGCCAATGTGTTACCAAGCCAAGTGAGCTCTTTGCTCTTTACTTGTTGTTACTTCATGTTAATAATTATGTAAACACAGCCATATCAAAACAAGTGTGCTAAGTGTCTGACCTTCCAGTCCAGCTTTAACTGGAGTCAATTATCACATCAAAATAATAAATCCATGATATCAAATTATAAACCTATATGTACTGAAAATAATAGATGAAGTCCCTACAGCATACCTGGAATTTATTGAGAAGATACCTACATATATACCACTAGGCTTTAAACAACACATCCACCCAAGTGGCACATCCCCAGATATCATTATAAGCTAATTTCCCCACATCACACTGATTTACACACAGGGTGGTTAGCATGAACTGCATCTATGACTCTTGTGTTAGTTTAAGCCACATAAGCCACACAGACTAGCACATTTACTTTGTCATCATCTCAGTCTAACAGAATCTGATAATAGATATAAAATAGTGACATGGTTAACTTCTTTATTATAAACTAAGAATAGTTTTAAGCATGAAATAGTAAAATGAAATAAATGAATTCACTAACAGATCCCATCCACAAGCTGAGGCTGGATCACCAAAATTATCAAAACTATTGGTTTGCCTTAGGAAACCATAACCTTGTTTTTACTTTTGTGTACAAAGACTACTTGTACACCATTACATTTATTTCATAATGCACCTGCAATTCCAATGTCTTTCAAAGAAAAGACAGTAATCATGTGATAACAGCCTATGTGTAAATCACGATGACCTAAGTTCTCTCTTTTCAGCCATGCAGCTAACTTGTCTAGTATTGGTATTGGTCATTATATCTACGAAGTGTACATGGTAAAAGAAAAAAATTATCCCATAAGATTTAAATGCATTTGATATATGCCATGATACTATGAAGCTTAAGATATGTATCTGCAACAGCTACCATGCAGGATGAAACTCAAATAATTTGCCTGAATCTGACCTACTGACAAATTAAGATGTTCTATAAGCATCTGTTGCAAAACTGTGCCACTGTAATGAAATCCAATTAAGATACAAATAATAGAAATGGTTATAAAATCAACTGCAGCTGATAATAGACTGATGACAATTGAAAAGCCAAAAGTAATACCATAACCACTAGGCTTTGATTTTTTTAAAATGTATTGTATGCAAGAAAATGTCTAATACTATTTCAGAGTAAAAACTTTTTGTAACATTCACCTGATGTTGGCATTGAGACATGCTTTCTTTCTGTTTCTCCATTTGCTTGATTGGTATTGGGATCCAATGCTTCTAGCTCTTGAAATGCTTTACAAAGAATGCTAATCATTTTCTTATCCAGATCAACTAAATGAATTTCCTTTACATTCATATCCTTCCCTCTGGATTCAATGACCTCTTTCAAAGTTTTTGCAAAGAGACAACTGCATTGGTATTTATCTTCTTTACTGGCATCTACCAGATTAGCTGAAAGTATATTTAAAGGTTTTATTTGAAATCCACCAGGAAAGCAATCAAAAGATACACCAAAGTGTACCAAGAGTTATCAAAACTGTCATGTTGCAACAGCCACCCAATAATGGGAAACATACACTTCACTTAACTGAAAATAATTTATGACCTGGATAACAGCATCATACGGTTACTTTGGCCAAGTAAAAGTAATATTGGTAATAAAAATTATTGGACATGATATTTAACTCTGCAGAAAAGCCCCAAACAAAATGGATACAAGATCAATAACTGTGAGATTATATCCGCTGGTATCCTGCCCCAGTTTTATCAAGCATCTTTCTTCAAGTTAAGATTAATAAATATCTTCTTTTATCAACTTTCATAATAATGGGAAACTGAAAACACGGCTGTAATGCAGGTAAATAGAGATTTAATATCACTGAAACAGTTTTTATAGTCTACAAAAATTAATCCACAATTGTAATGATACAATCAATCATGCACTTTTTTAATCTGAAAAATCTTTTCTACCACTTTATGAGTAGAATGATTTTTCAGAGTATATTTTCAGGCATCAAGTATCAAAATACACCTATTTAGATTTAAATTGTTGCTTAAAAAAAGTACTGTTTTAATCCTGAGAAGTATTTGCAGATCTCCTCATATTTTAGGAAGTCCTCAACTCTTTCTTTAAAAAAAATAGATTTTTTGGTGTATAATTTTAAATTATAGGGCTGTTGTTCATTCTTCCAACTATCTCAAACTCTGACCAAATCCCAATCTATTCAAAACTACAAAGCAAGATGAAGTAAGATCCCCCTCTGATGGGATATTTAAGGATCTTTAATCTAAATGAGACACGCTGTCATCCAAACTGTTTGATCAATTCTAAGATGAAATCAAACTTTTAAATGATAACAAATTTCAGTAAATTTTATAAAGCACCATAATTCAAAGCAGTGAGGCTGGGACATCCTACTTTATCCCTGAAAATATCATTCACAGACTTAACATATTACAGTGTGACCCCGCTATAACACGGTAGTTGGGGGCCATAGAACCCGACCGTGTTATAGACTGAACCATGTTATAAGCAACCAGGTCAGTTAGCAGAAGAAAATGATGCATGTACCCGAAAAAATGTGCGGGGGGGAGTGTTAGGTAATAAATGCGGGCGCAAAAATACGTGCTTCATTGACACAGTTATCATCTTAAATCGATGCATATTAAATGAGAAATACACCTGTAGTGAAAACAGAGAAGGCATATATAATATTTTACTTTATTCAGAGAACCAGGCATTGATACATATACGTGTATACTGTTTATATATACATGACTAATGCATATCAATGAATAAAGTATCAACACCGTGTACTCACCCGCGAATCACATCACATACATTGAATCCACAATACAAGTAATTCCATCGAAAATATGCACACACACAGAGATTTAAAATATTCAATAATTCTGTCACAGGTCATATAGGTCTGAATCCAGTGGGGAAACAAATAGCACAATCATGTAACGAACTATGAAACACATTTACTTTTCAGTACGTCCGAAGTCGGTAAAAGTTTGCGTTTTAAGCGCCGTCGGTAGAGTTCGTAAGCATAAACTTTTTTCCTGTAAAAAGGAAATTTTCACGGCACAGTAAAAATGTTCCAGTCACGATGGAAAATGAAACAATCCATCAGATTCCATTGCTTTTATTTAAGTTTGGTAATGACCTCCTTTGAAGAAAGGTTCTTTGTTTTTATTGAAGATTGTAGTCGGCTTTCTTTGATGAAGGGTGCATGCATTATTGAAGTCACCGCAAAAAGGACAGCTTTGGAGAACCAAACAAATGCCTGTTTCTTATTGTGGCGGCAACATAAAAAAATTGTACTAGTACATTTTCATAATAATCGGTGCTTCAAAGGTAATGTTTTCTTTGAAATTTCAGCTACTATTTTATCTGGGTACATTTTTTTAAAAATGAATTGGCCATCATATGGTCAGTTGTAGTTACTGTTCCTCCCTGCCTATTGAATAGACAAGTGAAAGCTTGTTTTTTGGGGGGGGGTCTGGGTTTTTTTCTTTTGGTTTTTTTTTTACATTTATGGTAGTGGAGTGATGCTGCCTTCCACACGTCAGAAATTTAAAGAAAGGGTCAATCGATGATAGAGATGCAGGTGTTCTGGTCTGATGACAGGGATTACTACAGAAAATGTGAATGTTCTGAAGGATTTAATTCTGAGTGAAAAGAAGAGGAATTTTACTTACCATCCACATACAAATGTCAGTCTATGCAAATATATTAATTACTAGCGAGCGGCCGAAAATCTGACGAAAGATAGATTATGAGATAATGCCTCGTCTGGTTGATCTCCGCTACCAGAAATGTAAATTTGAAAAAAAAGCAGATACCTCAAAACATACATTACTCAAGCTAGATGTTAACATAAGCGGATTATGATATAACAATGCACTGTCAAGATTGTTTGTCAATATGGACATAGAATTTGTTTATGTAACAATAGATAAATTTCAGTGCATTTTATATCAACTTTACGGCTTCCTTTCATGGGGCCTCGGAATTTCTCCACTCCAAACCAATGGTTGTATATACAAGTTTAAACAGCCAACAATGTCGCCAATAAAAAGAAATCGCCAGATGGTATATTTTGCCGTCAATAAGGAAAAAAAAATCGCAATTTGCGACATTGGCGAAGCCATGCGCGATTCCTGAAAAAAAATTTGCACGTTATTTTTCGTACTTTTAAGAAGAAAACACAATTTTTTTTGTGTATGAGAAAAATGCATATACGATTACAGTAGCCACGCCACGATCGTCTTGTATTATTCATACGCGATCTCTTCCCGAAAATGATAATAAACTTTTTTTTGGTTTTTTTCGTACTTTTAAGAAAGAAATTTTTTTTGTGTACTAGAAAAATTCATGTATATGAAATTTCGGGAGCCACACCACGACCGTGTTATATCCGAATTCATGTTATAACGGAGCGTGCTATAGTGGGGTCACACTGTACATGTAATTACTAATTTAACAATTGAGTTAAATACTAAGATTAATGCAGATGACTGTCAAATGAAATGTAGGTTACAGTGACCTCATTTTTACTGAATGGTGTTATATTCCTTATTATGCATCGAAATACAACTTTACATAATTCTCCAAGGAACGATGTGTAATGAAATGAGTTAAACTTAAAGGTTGATACAAATCACTGGAGCATGAATTATTGGTCATGGTAACATGTTTTACCAAGGAATGCTCCTCCTGATGCATTTGCATGCCAGACAAAACCCATACAAGCTAACATTCAGATTTGACCACAACAATTGTATTTTCTTACTTTTGCAATTCTTCTGTAACTATGCAATTTAAGGGTCATTTCAGTACGATTTACAGTTAAATTGTTGTTATTGTTGCTGTTGTAGAGCTTAATGCCATTTTTCAGCACAAGATAAGCTATATGTGGTGACCAGTTTAAATGATGAAGGAAGAACCAGGGAAAACCCTGGAAAGAACCACCGACCCATGAGAAGCTATTGCAAGCTTTCTCACATACCCACATCGGCCGAACCCAAGACTCGAACCCACACAGACAAAGCTATGATCCATAATGGTGAGCGCCTTAGACCACTTGGCCATCCGGGGCCCCCCAGTTCAATTGTAAGGATTGGCAAGTGTTTTGTGTGTCTATATATATATATATATATATATATATATATATATATATATATATATATATAGGGAAGCACAAGAAACAAGAACTGAAGGCAATCCACATACTCACTTCCTAGTCCAACTCCTAGAGCTCATCCTAAAACTCAATAACTTTGAATTTTGTAAATGGATCCAACTACGGTAATTTTCCTTGATCTATGGCATTCATCCATCTATCTATTGTAAAGAACAAGGTTGTCTGACAGGAGTGATTTTCTCTGAACCCTGATTGATTTTGGTAAATTAAGTTATAGGTTGATTGTTAGGAACATGCTTGTCAAGTAGTTTGGATCAAGTTGGTAAGACAGATATGGGTCTGTAGTTACTGACATATTCTTTGGTGCCTGACTTGTGAATGTGGATAACTTTGAGATTTCGATGTCAAGGAATAACTGAGGTGGATATAGCAAACTTTCTAAATCTAAACATTTTTGCTAATTTAACTTTGCCAGTGGATTATGAATGTAAACAACTAGATGGTGATGTCATGGATACACAATACCATTGTTTATATTCGTAATTCACAGATGAAAGTGAATTCACCAAATCATGAGATCCTAAAATGGATGTATTTGCTGGACGCGACCAAAAAATAACATTAAATGAACATTTGCAAACTTTACATGTCAGACACAGGATATAATGTGCCCATAATTTTCCCATGAAACTGTTTGGTCATTAGATTTTTCCAATTATCTAAGCATTTTAGTTTTCAGGAAACAATATCTGACAGGGACAATTAGAATTTCACAAACTATTATCTACTGACCATTTTCAAAGTGCTCCAGTTGGACATTTGTAGTTTTGCACATAAATCTTATATTTTTTCTTATATTTACCTCCAGAAGTGTACAATCTGTTAATTTCAAACCACTTATCTAACAAAATAAGAATGGTGTCAAACTGCCTCAAACAGCAGTTGTAATTATTCTGTAATCCTGGCTTTGCACTTGCACCAGCAAAGCAGATTAAAATATACACTGCCAAGCCCAAGAGATTTCCATCTATACTTTATGCATACTGTCAAGCATCAAACAGAATCTCTAATTTACATTGTCACCATTACAACAAAAACCATTAGGGCTTTTCAAATAAAATTAATCTCACAAAGAAACAGGAAATAACAAAAGTACCTCAATGGGACATGTGCTCTACTGGTCAAAAACAATACTTCCAAAAATTCAAGACCATTTCTTCCTTTTCACTCCTGAATGCAGAAATCATCTCTGAAATTCTTCAGCAATAAAAAGATTTTCAAATTAGCTGCTGTACATGACAGATTGGCAGAAATTTTATTTAAGACCAGCAAGATTTGATAAGAAGTCTCTGGCAGAAACCCTATGCTAATTGGAAAAGTATCAATAACAAGATTCTCAAGATGGCTGTCATGGGGACCATATTAAATATCAGACTGGTATCCTTTCCTTTTAGGGCCAAACAGACTACATAATAAGTCTTTTGGTCCATATGACTGGCTGTCTAGGAGATGTAGCTATAACATCATTTTCAAGAAGGCCATTGTGGCAGGCATATTTGAGGACAGATTGGCATTATGTTTATCATTAGAAGTCTTTCAGTGAAATCCCCATAATGATATGACAATTCATTCAGGAGCAGAAGTCCATTTGTAAAAACTCATCTAATTCAGGGAGTAGCAATAATAAGATATTCAAGATGTTGACTGATATGGCAATATAAGATGTGTAAACAATATAGGACCAACTAGATGCTGCTAGTCAGTGGCCATATTAGATTTATTATTGGCACCATTTTCATTTAGGACCAACTAGACATCATTAAAAAACTTTCAGCTAAAACCTATGTTGATATGACCATCCATACATGAGTAGTAGTGCTAACAAGATTTCCCAGATGGCCACTGTGGATGTCTTTGTGGCACCATTTTCATTCAGGACCAACCAGACCATCTAATGAACATGTGTGTAAAGATTCATGGCAATGCTGCATGTAGTTTTAGTAGGCAAAGAGATAAGAAACTTGTGCTAACAGATGGATGATAGACCATTCTATGACCAGCAAAGCTATATAACCAGTCAAGCAAGCACCTATGCAAGTTTTGTTAAATGGCTGTTAATAGTAACAACAGTCTATAATATAGATATATATCTAATGTTGATAATCTGGACCCATCAGGAGACAGTGATATTTTTTACTGATAACTGACTGGCCTGATAACAACTAATTTATACTGTCCAAGTAATCAGAACAAGTGGAAGTTCAGTAAAGTGGTAAGTATATAACCAATGTTTTAGAGCATATATTTCATAGTTCAAAGCCATTCTCTGCATTGGCATAGGAAATGTTATACATACATACATGCAACATGATGCACACACATGGAAAATTGTGAAGTAACTTATTTTTCTGGGTATGATTTATCAGTAGCTAGATTTCTGGATATGCCATTGTTATATCTCAAGTTGGTGGCAGTAGGATCTTTCATTGGTCACTCCTTTGTATTTGAACCTTGAATTTTGCAGTTTTTGTAGCAGCAATAAAATCAATGAAAACTGATCACTTCTGATGAAAATGAAATCACAGTAATTCACCCTTTCTACATTACAGTTATTCTACATAACCATATGCAGGATTACTTTGCTGAATAAATATGAACAAATATGACTAAATCTTTTACCTGCCCCAATCAAAGGCATGGCAATTTTCTCCATATTCTCCTTCCTTGCATATTCAAACACCTGAATATAGCGATGTTTCAGTATCTCCATATCAAAATTTCTTGGTAATTTTATGTGGATGACACGTTTTATTTTGTGGGATCTATACAAGTTACCAGCTTCACAGATGAATACTTCCTCCCTGGAATGAGGCGATACCCTGCAGATTGAAAATATAAATATACAAGTTACTTCTATTTTTACATAGTGTCTCCCCTCAAAAAAAATAAAAAACAGATAAAATGTATGAATGAAAATCAAAAGTCAGAAATGTGTCCATATGATACTAATGTCTCAGAATCTTTTATATGATATTGCAATTGAAAGACAAAGCAATATGCAACAGGAGTCCCTCAAAGGGACTGATGCTCTACTGTGGTGGCCATATTGGATGTCCAAGCAGCACCATTTTCATTTACGATCAACTAGACCATGGCATAAATGTGTGTGAACAGTTTCAAGGCAATCTTACAGATAGTTTAGGAGGAGTAGAAATAACAAATTTTTGCTAACAGAGAGATGAAGAATCGATGATGGACACACAACAGACAATAGATCATCACATAAAATCTTCTGGTCTATGACAAGTAGAGCTAAAAATAGGGCCATAACACCCTAAATATAGTTTTCTAAAACAGTGAAAATCACATTTTACCCAGATCATCCTCATGTAAAGCCTCATCCTAACTTTGGCTTCAATCCATTAAGTTTTAAAATTTATTCAGTAGAAGCATATTTTGCTACAAAGAGCAAGCCAGACTCACAACTGAAAGGGTGCAAGCTCAAATCCTACCAGCCTGGATCAGCTTTCATGGTACATCCTTGGGCAAGGCACTTTACACCAATTGCCTCAGCACAAATAAACTACTTGTGTTGCTGTGTCATGAAGCAAAACAATTTGTGACCAGTGAGACATGATAGGACATGATGTGAAAGGTTTTGCCAACATGGGTAACATTAAATGCGCTCTCAATGCATAAGGCATGGACAAAACTTTAAGAACATAATTTTATTTAGGATGATTATCAGATTATCAAAAATTATTACTATGTTAAGACTCATGCAGTGGTTCCCAAACTTTTTTGGGCCACCACCCTCTTGGTTATCCTCAGCACCCACTACCTTATTCCATAAAAAGCATTATTCATCATTAGCGTCCCCATCGGTAATCCCACCACCCACTTTGGGAACCACTGGACTAAAGCAACAACACCCCAGGCCCATTTTCTGGGTCATCCTCCTTGATTTATTTACAGAGTGGAAAAAATGGACAAAAATGGCAAAAGGTAAAGGCCATATATTTTTAATATTCATATAGCTTTAACTCATTAACCCCTGCCACCAATAACACATCTACTTTACCTCCCTCATCTTCTGAGTGCCACAGTAATGTGCTATTTACCTTACTTGTATCCGGGTGCCATTTTTGAGTGGCAGTATTAGCCTAAGCCCGTATTAAAAGTGGCACAAACCATTCCTTTATTTTAGGCCATTTCCTCAATATGCAGGCAGTTTAACCATCAAATTTTAGTTTACATAGATACAGGAAACTGCAGCACAAAGGGTAAAAAATTTGATTTCAAAAACCCCAGAATTAGTGGAATTATTTAGATTTGAAAATGATGTAAAATAACAAGGATCAACCACTTCATGGAGTAGAAAGTTACCTCTGATGGAGAATTTTGCAGATCTTTTGAAGAATCTGTAGACAAATGTTTGGGAAAATGAATTTAGTTAGCATGAGTGTAAATAATTCCAAGAAAATTTGCAGCTTAATTGAAGGAATACAAAGTAAAAACTAACTGATTTATTGCAAGCAGCCACCTCAGTAAAAATTATCAAGTCAAGTGCTGTGAGTCTCAGGGACTCACTGGTAAGGCGAGCACTGCTCTAGGTGATCCCTCTGCATGTATGCTGTAGGGGAACACCCAGCTGTTTGCTCAGGGGTTAATGAATTAAACTAAGGCAAACGTGATGGATGCATTAGTACAGGGCATATGATAATTATAAGCAAAAATGCCACAACCTGCATGTTGAGCCTACAATCAAGGTATTGCTGTAAAACATAAAACTTTTATCTCAAAGGTTAAGCAAGCATGATATGGAATGAATTATTAGCTTCATAAAATTATTAGCTCATAAAATGACTCATCATAATTATGGAAACACTCTATCAGAAGAATCAATGAATATATGCATATGAAGAAAACAAAACTAGCCAAAACCTTTAAGCAAATATTCTATCACTGTACCCTTGACCCCAAGGTCAAAAAGGCAAATGAGTATGTCATAGAATGAACTGTGTCAGCTTCATAATGATTTATTTTAAGTATGAAACAAAATCCACTGAGTGACATGCTGTAAGTCAGATTGACACCATTTTCATTAAGGATCAACTATATATCATAAGAATGAGATGACAAGCTGCATAGGCAGTGAAAATCAGAGCTCTGTATAGTAATGTGTGTGAGTTAAATTTTTAACGTAGCTTTAACAATTTTTCAGTCATATCACTACGATGTCTGCAGTGTGACAGTTTATAGTGATGTTTAGCACTGGGGCATCATGCCGCAGACATGTAGCATGATGTCCCACCCAGTCACATTATCCTGACACCAGGCCGACCAGTCCTAACACTAACCTCTTAATGCTGAGCACCAAGCGAGGCAGCTGTTAGTACCATTTATGAAAGTCTTTGGTATGACTCAGCCAGGGTTTGAACCCGCGACATTCCGCATCCAAGGCAGATGCTCTACCACTTGGCCACTATAGCGGTTCAATATATAGTAATAGCAAAGAGGACCATACAATGGGCTCTATATAGTAATAGCAAAGAGGACTATACAAGGGGCTCTATATAGTAACAGCAAAGAGGACTATACAATAGGCTCTATATAGTAATAGTGCAGAGGAATATATGATGGGTTCTATAGAGTAATAGCAAAAAAGACTATTCAATGGTTCTATACAGTAATAGCAAAGAGGACTATACAATAGGCTCTATATAGTATTAGCACAGAGGACTAAATGATGGGCTCTATATAGTAACAGCAAAGAGGAATATTCAATGGGCTCTATATAGTAATAGTAAAGAGGACTATAAATGGGCTCTATATAGTAATAGCAAAGGGGACTATACAATAGATTATATATATTACTTACACAGAGGACTAAATGATGGGCTCTATATAGTAACAGCAAAGAGGAATATTCAATGGGCTCTATATAGTAATAGTAAAGAGGACTATAAAATGGGCTCTATATAGTAATAGTAAAGAGGACTATAAAATGGGCTCTATATAGTAATAGCAAAGAGGACTATACAATAGGTTCTATATAGTACTAGCACAGAGGACTAAATGATGGGCTCTCTATAGTAACAGCAAAGAGGACTATACAATAGGGTCTATATAGTAATAGCAAAGAGGACTATTCAATGTGCAGATTTTTTTCTTTACTTTATTACAATAAAACTTGATGCTTACAATGATATCATTTTGACAGATTTTTTAATATACTTAAAATATGATAACTCCCTGACAATAACCTTGATGCTTACTTTGATACCATTCTTCTGAATTCATCTTCATATTTAGTACCTCCTGCCTTTCTAATAGCTTTTGCAACTGCTCGTTTTTCTATGTTAAAATTGGTATCAATGGCACAAACAATAGCATCTGCATCCTCCACTTCAACTATGGAACATTCATACAGCTTGACACATGTCTTCTCATTGAGATGGAATACTGATATCTTGCTACTGTTACTACTTCTGTATGATGCAGCAGGATTTCCACTCATGCTACCTTTGGAATAAGCACTCTTGCCAAACTCTGCATCAGACCCTATAAAATCAAAGCACATTTTCCTGGTACTAAATGATACATAGGAATAAACTTTGTAAGAAAACTTGACAATTCCAATTGATATATTAGGATCTACTGTGCATTCATTTAACTATTTTCATGAATAAAATCTTTTGAGGTTTTGCACAAAAAAAACCATTTTCATCAGCCTTTAAATTGGCAAATTTAAATTTGTGGATTGGCAGGAAGGGTCCTGTTGTTTCCACATTAGGATCTTTGTTCACTGGGTGTCCTTCAGTTTTTGTTGTTTGTCATAAAAACAAAATCCATTGGAAAGAAAATAGCAAATTTACAGTACAGCACTCTCCAACTGTAACAATGGCCGTAGAAGTCATGGAGTATACAGAATCTTAGTGAAAATGCCATATAATGAAATACATCATATATTTAATTTTACTATTACATAAAATAAAATGAGATACATGACCATATTCAACTAATAACAGGAACTGTTATAATTTAGCGCCCTACAAAAAAAACCTAGAAACTGCTGTATCATCTCTAAAACCAGATTGTTATTAACATCAAGGATTTACAGAATATGACCCAATTTCTAAATGCATATATTTAAACTTAACTAAGCTCTAATGCACCTAAGAAAAGTGACATTTTTTATTTCATGTCTTTTAAAATTATATAATCCATTATGGACTTAGGTTTTGATGTAAATTATGATGCAAATATCTATAAGTGTTTCCTGAAACTCAAAACAAAAATTAATTCATGAATGCAGGTAGCATCTATCTTTTCTGCAGACAGAAACTGTCTGGGCACAAAATCTGTCAGTGCAATTAAAGTCTAATAATTTTCACATTAAAATATATAACTGATGTTTCAGGATTTTCCTAACCTATAAAATGAAAGTATCAAATTTTGAAATGTTTGACTTTGGAGTATCATATTTAACTATTTGTAACTCACACCCAACTGCAATCAACATAAACCTAGATCTCCTATTACATAATGCAATGGTAGATAAGGGTCAATGCTGTTTGCTTGAAATCATCAGTAAAACAAACAGCATAATTCCTGATCTGTCAGTTCATCATGCACCATATGATATTTTATCTTCATAGCGAAGGATTAATTGTCGCTCCACCTTTTTTCAACATCAACAATGGAACAAAATGGATTGATGACCCTTGGCAAGTGGAGATGCAGATAATTTGGGTCTGTCTGTGTTGTTGAGTATCCACTGAGTATCCATTATTAATGTTCTGATACATGCTATTTTTCTCACATTGGTCTGAGTTCAATGGTTGTGCTTATTTTTATCTCTGGCATCCTCTTCAGCTTGCATACATATCTACATCTAAGAAAATACAATATCAGAACTCTCCATAAGTAGCACATCTTATACATATTTTATGCAGGAAAAAAAAGACTTAAAATGCAGAACAAAATTATTCTGTGTTGAGATTACAAAAAAACAATTCAATTTTAAGCATATAATCCAAAGTTGTCAGTGTATAACATTTATCTCAAAGCTGTCAACATACTCCACATGATATGATGGCATGTTCAATCAATATAAACCATTCTACCAGTTCAATTCCAGATGATCAGTGTACATTTGAATAGTACTTGGTCTTTAGGAGAATACTCATTCAAACAAAGCTGAGCAATTGAATGCACCCTGAATTAATCTTGGATACTAAGCCATTTGATGCACTCCAGAAGGCATGATCAAAGTCTTGATATTAGAATTCAGTCTGCTAATGCAAGTTTGTGCCTTGCAGTGTTCACAAAATACACCATCAAAATTTTGTACAAAGTGAATTACCATAGTTCCAGACCAGGAAGTAAAACACCCAATATATTATCTTATCTACAGCTCTCAAATATTTCCCCCAAAAAGGCTAGAAGAAAATTATTTCAATTCTGTTCAGTAATTTCAATTTTTAAGTGAACTTTCGATATCTCAATGCCATGACTATCATACCCACTTCCAAGTGATTGGCTTTCATAATACATTAATCTCATGCCATTTTCAAAATATCTAATATACCACTTGGTGATTTGGGCCCCATTTCACTAAACATCTCAAACGTTCTTCCATGAATTAAGCTTATTGAATTGTTGGTAACAATGATATTCACAAATATATAATACAATGTAACAATGATATTTCACAAAATATACAACATATGCACACATCTGGGATTAAAGTAGTCATAAAATCTTCCCCTTTGCTTTAGGAGTCTTGCATTGTCACCGTGAAAATGTTAAGGACTTCCTCAAATTTGAGCAATTTCTCAACTTACTTTTTTTTTATTATCACAAAGGTTTCCATTTGTTATATTTAAAACTAAATAATGCTTTTGCATCCTGTTCACTATGTCTATCTCTGACCAAAATATTTATAATGTCTGAAGTCTAATAAGCAGTATAATGTAAAATCCCAACGTGAGGTGAAATGTTGTTTCATTTGCATGATCAAATCTTGTTGTATACAGTTTGGAGCGCTTTCCACTTGGTTGGTCTTCCCTATTTTCTTCTGGTTTACAGTTGTACATTTGATTCTACCCCACTATATGTAGTATCTGTACTTTGAGAAATGGAAAGAGACATAAATTCTAAGGCAGAATTCTGAATTGAATCTTGCATTGTGTCAATGTACTCCTGGAAGAAACACCAAGAATGTAGATTCTGAATCAGAATCATTGATGATATGACATTATGATGCCTCTTTGTCCACATATCTATATATGGCATGGCTATGATTCATCAGTTAATCATTATTAAGAATATAATCATTCATTAATCAAAAATTGTTTTAGAAAATAAAAAATCTTTAATTATCCCCATAACTTCAGTATCCTTTTACCATAAATATTTTAATGTGGCTTTTGAATTTGTCACATTTTTGATTGTATAAAATGGTTGTTCTGCTCAAACCTGGTTTCCTGAGCTATAGCAAATTAAATGAATGTGCAAAATATTTATCAGCCAGTCAAGCTAAATGAAAGAGTTTTGATTCCCAATGTACTCTGTAATGTGTTTTCAATTCTTTTTTACATTATTTTGAGAAGAATTAAAGGTGACGTGCATTTGTGTCTGTGTTACTGACTCAAACTTGAGTCCATCCCAAAGTTCAGGGACATGCCAAGTTCCTTCCTAAAAGCTGCCATAGTCAAGCATTCCTCTTAGATTATGGTTATGAAGATTAAAGAAAGCAAAGGCAGAGTTAAAAGTCAAAATGGATTTTTCTGTGTGCTACTTTTTTTGACAAGAAATGCCCGATTTAGTAACAAAGTTTTTGTAATTCTTGCAGGATATTTGTATAGTCTGAGTTTCCCTTGACTCTGTATTTATACCTGGTCCAAGGATGACACAAGGTCAGAGAGGTAAAAGTCTTCTTGATGGTAGGCTTGCCAGCCAAAAATGTACCACACTCTTTACTGTTTACTAGCAACAATCAGGCAGGAAAATACCCTAATGTCTTTGAATGATGAGACCACTGACAAGCAGTTTTCTTTGGTCATATCTCATGTGACAGAAGAAATAAAGCTCTTGTTTGACCCTTTTCAGAAGTATTTAACTTTTTTAATCAATGTTAATAAGATAATCATAGATTAATTAGAAACTTTCATCATTCATCACTTTTTCCATAAAACGGTTAAATAACCATGCATTATATATAGCTAGTTACCATCTTCTCTCGCTACCCTGGAAATGTAGATATCCCTTGTTCATTTGACAATTTGTTAGTGTCAAATTTGTATGCTTATTATAGTTCATGACACATGTGGCCCAAGTGAAGAACAGTACTGTTATATCAAATCTGGCCTGCCAATTAGCAAATGAGTTTGACACCCCTGACTTAGGGATTCTTCACATACATCACAAGTATCTCAAGGCATATTCCCTTACACTTTCCCCCATTTTTCCTTTATTCAGGCGTATGATACATTTGTACATAGTCATACATGATGTTTGTGTGTGAACAGAAAATTTGCTGGCTGCTGTGAATTCATTTTTTCTGCGTAAAAACTTCAGTATTTCATTAACTATTTTGTGAAGCTTTGCATAGAGCTTGTTAATATTTTTAGTTTTGAGGTTTGTTTTAAAAATATCACCAAATTGGTTTGACCTTGATCATACAAGGTAAAACATATTTTTTTGTTTTATTTAAAACATCGACTTTATTTTTAAAAGTCTAAACTTCAAATTGGTACCAAGAAATCATTTTTGTTTCCTCTGCCAGTGTTTGAACTTATTTTGAAGTTTTGCTTAATTGAAGTCATGTAACTTTATTATGAAACTTGTGACATCTGTTATGGGTTATGATTTACACTGCACAACTGCAGATGCATGAAATCTTCAAGATGAAACTGATGAGATCATTGGAAGCTGTTGCACTCTAATGCTTCCAGACACTGGACTGGGTTACTGACCTAATGGAATGGTGCAGGGACTGGATGTATATCCCCAATATCTACAGCCTGTTTTTACCAGAAACATCATGAACTCCCCTTTGCACTGTGTGTGGACCTAATTCATTATTTAAAATTGTTTATTATTTGACAGTGTTTTGTTTATCCCTACAACTATCATGTTACTGATTGTTAATTGTCAACATCTACAGACCGCTCTGGTGGCCAAGTGGTTAGAGTGTCTGCCTCAAATGTGGGAGGTCACGGGTTTGAACCCAGGCTGAGTCATACCAAGGACTTATAAAAAATGGTACTAGCAGCTTCCTCGCTTGGTGCTTAGCATTAAGAGGTTAGTGCTAGGACTGGTCTGCCTGGTGTTAGGATAATGTGACTGGATGGGACATGATGCTACATGTCTGTGGCATGATGCCACTGTGAGTGCTGGACATTACTATAAAGTGTCACACTATGGACAAAGTAGTGATATGACTGAAAAATTGTTAAAGCTATATTATAAATCCAAATCACACACACACACACACACATCAACATCTACCCAGGTAGAGAAGTATATTCACTTATTTTGTGAACATTATCAGAAACTCAGCAACAACTGTGATGGATTATATGGTAGACCTTGTTTTTTTTTCTTTTCACTGCCTATGTTCTTTCAATGCTAGATCATATTTTTCAAATTTTCACCTGTTTTCACAGCTCTGGATGGACAGTAAAATTGTATGTTCATTTAAGTTCGAGGGACATTCATTTCTTTTGGTTAATATATAATTTTCATTTGAGTTCTCTGCATTTGAGATTGTTGAAGGACTTGCTTGAAGTTTATTTTGCTTGAATCTTTTATTTCGCTTCATATTGTTCTTTGAGTACTTTCAGATCATATGACCTCATTGTATCTCTGATTTTGCTGATTTGAATTTTTACTGAATTGATGCATGCAGGTATTTTTTTAAATTTTACTGGCTACCCTGCCCCTCTGACTTCACTGATTTGTTTAGTTTATAGGAACATGACCTTTGTGTAGCATCCTGTTGGTAATTAGTTCCAGCAACCAGTGAACCAATTACAGTAATTAATTAAGGTAATCATTGCTTTTTTAATATTTTTCTCAAGAACCCAAAGGCAGAAGTGTGATACAGGAGGGTCAACAACAAAGAACCAAACAAAGAAAAAAGGATTTTAATAGTCTATGTGCATAATTTATTGAGAAAGCATCATTTACACAGTTATGTTCTGGACCTTTGCATTAATTAGCCATTAATAATCACTTAGAGCAGAAGTTTCAAACATATGGCCTGCCAGACTCATTAGTTTGCCCCACCTTTTATTGTATGTGTTATATCATCAAAAATGGCAGTTAGCTCCCAGAAATTTAAATTAGCATTGTGAAATTTAAATATGAAGTCATACATTTTGTTAAATTTTCTTTACTAAAATCAGTTCACAGTATACTATAAATAACAATATTTGATGAAAATGTCAGTAATTCCTTCTGGTGGTAGCACTCAAATACCCATTAAATAAAGTTTTGTCAAATGCAATTCATGTTTTAGTTCCATCTCTTAATTTGGTTTCAGAGTAATCATAAAAACGATATGTCGTCTTGTATTCAAACGTGAAAAGTATTAATATATCCCAGTTCAAAAGAAAGTCCCAGGGTCACCTCACCCTCCACATCATTAAACAGCTGGTCCCAAAATATGCAGAAAAAGTGAAATTAACATTGTCTTGCATTAGTTTCTTGACATTAGCCTAATATATCATTATATTTCAATTTCATTATCTTTCAATGCATTAATAGTCAAAGAAAATATCGATTCTTTCATCAATCTACCCTTCAATGAGAGATAAGGAAAGTTAGGGGAAGATATTTTATGCCCTGTATTAAAACTGGGGAAAATTAACAGGATTTGCCATTAGGAATCAGGCTAATTTTTGGCCCAACACAGTCCCATATAAAAAACTTGAATATGAACAGTTCATGCATTATTCGTTCCTGAACAATTCAACCTGGACAACTCAATTTAACTAAATGATAGCAAATTTTTAAAGTAAATTATCACATTACATTAGAAATATTAGCCTGCTATCTTGCAAATTGAGCTGTATTAAAAGACAAAGGGCAATAACTCCTGCCCATTACCTTCCCTTGCCTACTGCCAGGAGTTTCTAGGTTTTAGCTGAGCAATATACTAAAGAGGATGCTCGCATGGCAAGGTTGTTGGGAGGGTTTCTAAGTAATGTGACTGGGTAAGTCTTCTTGGAGAACCATAATTTACTGAAAAAAATTTGCTTTCTCCTTCAAATACATTTCCCAATCACATTATGTTAGGTGAATAGGTACCTAATAGGAGGAGGGAATGCTGACCATCTGACCTCTACCTCAGGCTTCTAGGGAATGATGGCTGGATTCCCCATGCAGACAATAACCTGTTCTCCTAATTACATAAGAAACACAGCCTATCATCACTTGATCTGTGATCCCTAGATATGATTTAAGAAGATGGTTATTGAAGTCATCTTACCTAAAAAATTTCACTGGCAAATCCAGCAAAGCTGTGAGTCTGTGTTGACTGTTTGAATTGGCTCTGGTGGTCATCTGGGCTCCTGCCACCAGACCTATCATATTTAAGGTTTGCCTCTGCAATGCTAAATCTTTGGAATAAAGACTCAAGAAGGGTGACTGCATGCCAGCCCACAGCTTCTACTGTAAGTTGGATTGAAACATTACATTTAAATGTGAGGCTCACAGAAAATGTTGAAATCCCATGAGCAGTAATCTTCATAAGGTGACTTGGATTTTGTGAGACCTTTGAGTACGCAGAGCATATAACCAATTTCTGTCATGAAGCAAGGGCTTGAGGTGTGATACCCTGTTTCCACGCTTTCACGAGAAGGAGGAGGCATTTTGCATGCCACAGCTTGCATGAACAGGATCTTGCAAGGCCACTGTTCTCAACCTATTTAAAGTAGATAGCAAACAAATTATGACTCTTTGATTACTGACAAATGGTAACCTATATTTGGCTATGTAGCCTGGATGTGTCAAGAGACCACCAAACTATCCGATCTGAACTGAAGATAGTTTGGGTCAATGCAAAGGGCATGTAGCTTGTTTGCCTTTCATGCTAAAGCTTAAGCGATTGCCCTGCATGCTAAAAGCAAGGCTATCAGAAAACATGTTTTGTAACTTAGCATAGTGTGGGCTAAAGGCTTGAACTGAACCATGTTAAAACACAGAACAGATTTCATTTTGGAAACATAGTGAAGGATTTTGGTCATTTGAGATCAAAGTTGGCTAAAAGATCTGACACATCTTTATCATGCCTGATATTATGTCTATCATGATGCCAGAATGTGTCTGATATCATGGAGCCTTTGATAGTAATTAGACCAACTGTTTCTTTTTGAGGGCAAGAGAAAAAAGTCTGCATTTCGGGATTGAGGCGATTGTGGTCTTTGCACAATTTCCCCCACCTGTGAGAGACTGTATCACTAGTTGTAGAAAGCATCATTCTCCTAATCTGACAGAACGTCCGCGGAGAGGAGAGGAGGAAAGGAAAGTGGGTAGGAAAAATCATATCCAAAACCCCTACAAAATGAACTGCATCAACCAACTGGTCTGCGAGAATATGGTGATCCAATGAACCTGAAACTGTAGGAGACAGCCGGCCACAAATAGGCTGTCTGCAGGCAGTGGGGAAGTTAGTTCAATGTCTACAGTTCTTATATGTAGAGAAACTTGGTTTTTGCTGCCTGAGTGTATGGTTGCCTTCTAGCATGGTAAGACTGCTGTCACCTGGCATTGGGCTGGGATCTATATTGCACATTTGACTGAAAAGATCCCTTGTCCCTAGGCTGCTTATTGTCCCTTCGCTGGGACAGGGTCTGATTGTTTCATAACAACTGTGTGGGTTGGGTGGCAAATTGAAGGGACAGTTCCTGAGCTGCCAGCCTCCAAACTTTTCTAATTTTCATCCTAACAGTAATGGTGATCCAAATGGGATCATCCATAAAGCCAGGGTAATATGAAGCCTGAGTGACATGGACTGCAAACATGCATCACATCATATCAGGTTGAAGTTGGGCAGAGCATTGAAGACACTGGCCTTTAAATCTAACATGGTGACTATGTTCTGGACTAGCTTGGACGTGGCATGGAACACATTTGTGTCTACTTTAAGACTGTGGAGCGAACATGTGACCTGCTGCTAGATTTCTTTTTCCTTTATTTTATCAAGCGCCAAGAGACCAGTACTCAAGGCATCTGTGTGAGTGTTAAAAACAGCTAAAAACATTGCCGGCAATTGGCTTCCTGAAAGGAAAGCCTTAGAATTCTGAGGCTGCAATTCTACCTGAAAGGCGGTCACTGATCTCCTTAATTTTAGCCAAGTGGGGAAGGAGCTGAAAGGATGGCATCTCTTCCTCCTGGTTGAAATCTACTGATGTTTAACTTTAATGTCTTGTAAAGTGGTAGAAGGTGGACGGCATTCTGAAGTTGCCAACACCCTATAAATGTCCTCAACTGCAACCTTGAGGCTAAATTCATTCTGTTCCATGGTAGGATCTGAGTACATCTGATTTATAGAGCATCATCACACTCACTGTGTGCCAAGTCCTGACCTGGTTCTGCTTGCAGTTCTGGATAAGCCATACCAGGTGGCATCAATACCATCCTCTTGGAAAATGTCACTAACTCTTGTATTCAAAGAGACCAACTAAAATCAGTAGGAAATCAAACTGAATATAGGGTTTGAAGGAATAAAGTTAATAAAATGACACATCAAGCCAAACAAGCGCACTACAAAAAAGTGATGGATGAAAACCAAAATAACCCAAAGCCATCTGGAAAGTGTTTACAGAGACTGGCACAGGCAAATGTAAGAGTAAAACTGAAATTTTATCCCTCAATCATGAGGGCATTTATACCAGTAATCCAACTGACATCTCAAATATTTTTAACGACTTTTTCGTTCAAATTGCTGAAAAACTTAAAGAACCCAGAACTTCATCTGATCATCTGGAACTCAAACATTTTTTGTGCCAAAAACTACTAAACAAGATAAAGTCTGAAATTCCTGAAATGAGTCCAGAATTTGTGTTGAAATATATTTAAAAAATGGATGATTGTAAAGCTACAGGACTTGATATGATTGGACCAAGACTACTAAAGGTAGCTACACTTGCAGTTGTAGAGAGTATAGCTTTCATTTGCAATGAAAGTATTAGGTCTAATAAATTTCCACAAATATGGAAAACTGCCAAGGTTACACCACTGCATAAAGCAGGAACAAAAGATGATGTAAATAACTACAGACCCATCTCTATCCTTCCTTATCTCTCCAAATTGCTAGAAAAACATGTACATGATTCTTTTCTCAACTATTTGAACACTTATGATCTTATTCATGATAAACCGTCTTACTTTCGACAGAATCACTCCTGTGAAACTGCACTTGTATCTTTGATTGATAAATGGCTGCAAGCATTAGATCAAGGAGAAATGGTTGGCACTATTATGGTTGATTTTCATAAAGCTTTTGATCTTGTAGACCATGGAATATTGTTTCAAAAACTAAAAATCTATCTATGCAGTGAAAACTCCCTAAACTGGTTTACTTCTTACTTAACTGATAGAGTGCAAAAAGTATCTTTAAATGGTCAACTTTCTAAAAGTAAAAATATTAATTGTGGAGTACCACAGGGCTCTATCCTTGGACCTCTGTTATTTGTTCTTTTTATCAACAACTTACCTCTTAAGATTGGAACTTCAATTTCTTCCACTGACCTCTATGCAGATGATACTACACTGTCTGAGATGGGTAAAACCAAAACAGTACTTGAAAATAACTTATAAGATGCTCTCAACAGACTTCAAGTATGGTGCAAGGAAAACAGTATGGTCATAAATACAGAAAAAATGAAAGCCCTACTAGTTACAATGTAACAAAAATGAACAAGGCTAGATAGTGACAAACTCCAGGTTCTATTTGACAATGTGAGCCTTAATATGACCTCTCAGGATAAAATTCTTGGTGTATTCATAGATAGCAATCTTACTTGGTCTATTCACATTAAACACGTTTCAAAAAAGGTTAATTCTTATCTTTGGCTACTGAAGAAAATCAAAACATACATTCCTTTTCAGTATAGGGTCATCTTTTATATACGTTATATTCAGCCATATCTGGACTATTGTTATGTAATTTGGGGTAATACCTCTAATTCAAACATAACAACACTTTAAAGACTCCAAATGAGGGCTTGCCATTTAATTCTAGGTCAATGTATAGACAATTTCCAGGATGCAATGAATAATATAAAGATTTTAACAATACATGAAAGAATATTTCTTAGAAAGGCCAAATTGATGTATAAAGTATCCAGAAAAGCCATTCCTGTCTATCTAAGCAATATCTTTAACCACAGAGATGCTGATGGTACTCCAAATTTAAGGTCCATAAGAAGCAAAAATTACATTATACCAAGGCCAAAAAAAGAAATTGTTTAAAAAAAAGTTTTCAATATACTGGTCCACTGTTATGGAATAACATTCCCAGTGACATAATGCAGGCTCCTAGCATTTCTTCTTTTCATAATCAATGTCTCAAATGGATGAAATCTTTAGAAAATTGAACAGTTCTATTACAATAAATACCACTTGCTTTTCTGTAATTTTGCATCATTTTCACATTTGAATTTTTCAATGTAGGATGATATTTTATATATGTTTATGTATTGACAGATGCCTGTGCATATGTTCCAGGCCTGATACTTTGACTTTTAAAATCACTTAATTATTTTGTGCCAAGCCAGATTCTTCACATCATGTTGTATATACTGTATATATTGTACATAACAAATAGAAGGTCCCAAAGTAGATTAGTGCTGTAACCAAATGAGTTACCTTCTCTAAATAAAGTTTTTATTATTATTATCATTATTATTATTATTATTATTATTATTATTATCATTATGTGGATAAGTAATGAACATATGGAAGTCCAACACTGCCAGAATAGCCAGCTGGTTTACCTGGCATATGGTTACCCTGGATGCTGGCAGTATAGAAGATGGTCTGGGTATCACAGGTTCCAGATGATCAAAGTGCTTGGCTAGACAGACAGATTTCTCACTGAAATCTCTGTCATAGTGAAGGTGTGTCATTGATGGTACAGCTAAACAGATGGATCTATCACTAAGATCCCTGTAATTACTAGCTGGCCAAATCATCTGATCAAAAAAGTCCCCATGCAGGGATAGTTGGATGGCTATCACCAGTACCAGTCAGTCCAATGACCTGGCTGGATGGACGGATTTCTCACTGAAATCTCCATCATTCAGGTTATGTCACGAACAGTATAGCTAAACGGATGGATCGGTCACTAAGATCCCTATAAATCCAAGTTGGCTGGACCATTTTCTCAAAAGGTCCTCCATGCTGAATGGACAGTGATGGCTTGACAGCCAGTGACAGGGAGGGTGTATTATGATATGGATCCAATGGATCTGGTATAAAACCAATGTGTACAAACTTACAGGCCTGAAGGCCATGCTTGGACATGTGGTTTGACTTACACCCATTGGGATGCCTAAAATTGGGGGATACTCCCCCAATGAGTCAGAATTGCCAGTGACAAACTTTAGGTTGTCTTTGCATGTATATGCTTTCTTCTTCAACTTATTCAATCTTTTGTTCCCTTTGATGCCTTATGAATTATTGCTTGAACTTTGCATTTTATGCAATTTCTCATGAAACGACACAAGAAGAGAAAACAAAGCATAAATTAACAATTCAGCATGTTACTAACTTACTAATGCAGTACCCCAGACTTCCCCTGATCATGTATTACACACACTCATGTCATAGACAATATACACTTAGTATATACAAAACAAGAGTGATGGCTGACTTCCTTGCTCTGAAATTTACATTTCATGCAAGTTGACATTTAAACTGAAATGACATGAGAGAACAAAACATAAATTAGTAATTCAGCATGTTACTTAACTCGCTAATATCACTCCTGTTGCTAACAGAGTAATCAAAAATAGTATTGCATTTGATGCCTTCTAGATTATGCTTTGAACTTAAGCATTTCATGCATTTATTTGACATTTCTACTGAAACAAAACAAAAAGGGAAAACAAGGCATAAATTAGCAATGCAGCATGTTATTAACTCACTAAAACTATCTCTGTTACTAATGGAGCAAGCAAATATAGTCAGTGTTGTGCTAAGTCATAAAGGACAATATGACATCAAGGATAGTATTGTGTAACTTGGTCTTAACTAGATAAAGTACATAAAAGTGACAAAGTCACCCAAATTTGGCAGAAATTGTAAAAATACTATATACAACCTGCAGAAGAATGATTTCCCACACAATAAATCCAAAATGAAAGTTGGATGGTCTAAACTGAGCATTAAAATGGCTTTGATTGTTGGATGTATGATGTTATCAGTACAGCAGTGAAGCTGAAAATTAGTTACACAGGGCAGTAGGCAAGAGGAGGTAATGTGCAAGAGTTATTGCCCTTTGTCTATATTAGGTAGACGGAAATAGACAATTTTCATTTTTTGGTAGGGCTTGATTTGCGAGGTAACAGGCTAATATTACTAATGTAATACAATTGGGAAGTGTATTTGAAGGAGAAGTACTTTCCTCTTACACTCTAACAACAGAAATAAATACCTCAAGTACTTACAAAAATTTTCAATGGCCATTCATAGCGAATATTTAAAAAAGAATGACGATACACTTTCAAACTTATAATAACTGATTTAAACATTTTTTATATAATATTTCTAAAGCATATAACAACAACTGATCATGCAAATTTAAATAACTTTTGAACTGCAATGAACAGCAATGCATGCACTCCAGTCAGTTATGTTTTTGACATTTTCAGTTTGTACAGAATACACTTTTACAGGGTTGGTGTAACAACAACATGGTTTAGTTATCTACTGAAAACATTACACAAGTCCCTAAAAAAAACGACACTCTACTGGCCAAAAACAATTTCTAGCAATCAAAGTTAAGATGAATTCTTTCTTCTAACTGCAGAGTATTGAAACCATCTATAATATTCTTGAGAAAGTAAAACATTCTAAAGTTTGGTAACAAAGATATTTTCTTACATGTCTAATTCAACATATTAACAACATACATATTCTTTGTCATGGCAAGTGAACCTGATCCTAATAGCAAGGACTGAAAACCATTCTGGTTCTAGACAATCTGTAGATATACCAATGTGCTAAGTTTGGTTAAATATATAATTAATAACTTTTTGAGATGACAATCAACTTTTTCTTTGGAATGCAACAATACACAAAGTCTCATCAAATCCACTTGTACATGTACAAGTCACTGTGTTCATAAGCTCAGTGAGGTACAAACAATGACTTGGCTTGACTTGACTTGAAAGTCGTTTTAGTTTTTTTTTTAACACTCCTTCTCAAAAATGTGGATAAGTTTGTGGCCGGCACTATTTTCATTCATAACCAATTTAATAACACATGATGTGTTTTAGTGGAAACCCCATGTCAATACCATCTTTCATGCATAAGTAGTAGTTATAGCAAGATTTTCTTTATCTGTTTATGGCCACCATGACGTCATGCTGGAAATCAGATGAACTCCATTTGCATTCAGAACCAGTGACATATTACCAGTACCTTAACAGCATTTTAGTAGAAAAACCATGTCAGTAAGGCAATCCATTCAGGAGAAGTAGCCGACCAAAATTCTCATTATGGCTGTCAAAGCAACAATTTTGAAAGGTTGGATCAGAATCATCTTAATAAAGAAATAACTATATATTGAAAGAAAAAAGTTTTTTTTTTTTAATGATGGTACATTTTGAAGACGTAGCTTGTTCAAATTCTGGGTGGTAAAACTGGTATCATTTTCAATTAGGACAAACTACATGTTGTGAGAAGTGATGGAGTGAAAACTCATGCTGACATGACCATCCCATCAAAAAAGCAAGTGATAACAAGACTTTCAAGATGGTCACCATACATCAGCACTGTTTTTATTTACAACCAACTAGATATTGTCAGATGTCATTTACTGAAAACCCCATGTTGATATGACAATCTGAAAAGAAGGAGTAATGCGAATATTTTCAATATGACTAACACAGTTACCATGATGGTAGTTCAAGGAGTATCATTTTCATTAGGAACCCACTGGACATCATAAGTCTTTCAGTGAAACTGTATGTAAATAAGATACTCCATTCTGAAGGAGTAGCAATAACAAGATTTTCAAGATGGCCACCATGCCAGTAATACTACATTCAAGACTGAAACCATTTTTATTCAGGTCCAGCTAGACATCACAGAAGTCTTTTGGTCAACACCCCAATTTGACCACCAAATCAGGAAAAGCAGATATAACAAGATCTCAAAGATGGCTGCCACAATAGCTGTATTAAATGTCAAATAAGCACTATTTTTTGCAGGAATATTTTCTGTTCAGCAGCAATAATCAGAATATTTTCAATATGGCTGAAATGGCATTTATGCTGGCTGTGTGATTGTCAAAATGTTTCATTTAGGACCAACCAGACACTATAATAAGTCGTTTAATGAAAACCCATGGTGTTTGTTCAGGAGAAGTAGTGTTAGTAAGATTTTCAAGATGGCTACTGTGGGAACCATACTGAAACTCCGAAAGGCACAATTATCGCTTAGTACCAACCAGAGTTTTGGAGGACTGTGTGTGTAAAATTTCATGGCAGTCTTCCAAGTAGTTTAGTAAAAGCAGCAATAACAAACTTTTGACAATCAACAGATGAACAATGGACAACAGGCATTCCCGTAAGCTCTTCTGGTCTATGACCAGGAGAGCTAAAACTCCTCAGTTCATATTTTGGACAATCTTGCCGTCTTTCATACCAAATATTTTCTTTCTTCCGCTTTTTGATAATGTTTTCAGTGGAGAACTCAACCATGTAATCATTACACTCCTTTCATTGTCATCTTCCTGGGTTCTTCCTCCACTATTTATACTGGCCACCATGTATACCATATCTTGTGCTGAAAAATGGCATTAAACCCTACAATAACAACAACAACAGTGCACCTCAAAAGTTTTAATTACAACATGAAGAAACACTAGCAGATTTCAGGTAAGAAATATCCTACAAATGTCATAATGAAAATGTTTATGTTATTGCATTTTAAAAAGTAAAAATTTTATTTAGTTTTGCTGAGTAATATATCTGTACCAGACAGAGAGCTGTAACTGTTGGCATTCTTGAAGATAATATTGTTATCATTCTGCTTCCATCTCTCATATGCATCTCTAATCTCTTGCAAAATATCTTCAGCAATATCCACAAAGTGAATTTCCCTCACGCAAGTTTGAGGATTCCCTCTATCATAATCAATAACACCTCTAATGTACATCTCTGCGCACAGTCTCTTTGGTACACCACAGATGCCTGAAATAGAGTATAATAATAAATTCAAGCATGGTAGAATGTATCTTTTAATATTTCTGTTGTTCACTGTGATGGCAACTCCTCCCTCCAAATCCAGCCTCCTAGTGAACCAAATAATGCCCCTAATTTAGAAATGGAATAGATTTTAAAATCATAATTTTTGTGCAAACAATTACAACTCAAGTCACTTGGTCACACCCATATAAATGGGCAAAATAATGTGCAGAACTTATAACAAAGGCATCGTGCCCAAAACTTCCCTTACAGTCAACCACTTAGGATCAGAAGAATTTGCTCTGATGACATTACTTTGAATGAGAGCAACAGCTGACAAAGTGGGCTACAGCAAAGATATAAACATGGAAGCAATACAAAGAGCAAAGCATACAAAACTCTGCTTACTTCCTAAAATGCATGGGAAAAGAAAACATAGATAGAAAAATCTTTTGTCCTGATATTCCACCCAGAGAACCCACATCATTCACAAATATTGTCCAACCACTTAATTGTATGAACCACTTAAACTGCTTGAGACTTTAACAAAATTTCAGCATTTTTTTCCTTCAGTTATCTTTCATTATGAAGCAATTCTATATAAATCATAGTTTCTCAAGTTATTCAACACCCTTATTTTTCAGACCTATTACAACTCTAGTTAACAACTGGCATCCTCTTGTGGGCTCTCATCTAATGATTTTGTTGTTTTTTTTTTTTAAAAAATCAAATCTGCTGTAGCCTTCTTTCTCAATCTAATACTTATATTCAATACTAATAATAAAACCAGATCTGTTTAATAACATTTTTCGCAAACTTTAACTATGGATCCAAATCATTCCCCCTTATCTTGAGACTTTGATAGTCCAGACAAGTGTTGTAAACTGGGATCAGCCAGATGAGACTTTGGACTTGTGCAATAGTCTTTTGATAAAATAAATTTGAAATCAGAATACCGGATCAACCAAGCACAATTCTCCCTAATCTGGGATCAACCCAGCATGTGCACTTAAGCTGGAATCAGCCTATCACAATTCTTTTGATCTGGGATCACCCTAGAATACACTCTAATGCTGGAATCAGCCTTGCAGATTCTACTTATGGTAACCTTGGATCAATGCAAAAACACTCTTATGTTGGGATCAGCACATTGCAGATCAGGAATGATCATTGTCATGTACGGTGCGTTTCATTGAGATTTTATCCCCTGCAGAGAGAGCCAAATATAAATTTATTTAAGTAGTGAAATTGTTGTTACTGTCACTTGCTACCTGAATAAGGACATATTGTGAATTCTGAGAGAGAGAAAGAAACTAGGTTCAAATACTCTTTCTTTCTTTTTTGTCTCTTTTCTTGCATGTATTAAAAATTCCTTATTGCAAGTTATTGTATATATTCCCGACACAAATTCTGCACTAATATCTACCCAAGTAATTACACCTTTTCAGATTTTATTGTCTTTATTATTATTATTATTATTGGGATTATATCCAGTACATGCAAGGTGACAGTCATGATAATTGTTCTCATAAGAATTTCCAAATTTTATGATATTTATACAGACGGCACATGGGTGGGTTTTGGTAGATGTGATATTAACAACTGTATCATCTCCAATATGCATGGACAATAAGATTAATGTGAGAAAAGGTGAAACTATTTAGAATGAAAGTGTGAATGTAAAAGGTCAGATACATGTACAAACCCATACAGAAGCAGCTTGGGGTCAGACTACACATGACCAAAGTATATTGTTTGCTGTTTGTTAACTTTTAAGATGGGCATTGGTTTGGCACAGTGGAGATGTCAGATAAGATATTTCTTCCAGCCAAATAAACTCTGAAATCTACATATATTACAAATATCTCTGGCAGTGAAATGTGTGTTGTTTTTCCTGTTATTTGTGCATGGAGTGGAGACAGAACACATCCAATAGGGTCACAAATGTCATATAGCCCTATCAATAATACCATGCCACATCATCTTACCGAGGGGTATGTGACAAGCTTGCAAAACTCATTATTTACGTGAATGGGCAATGCTCAACTTATCTGTCCAATTTCGGTTAGCATTTCTGCACTAGAGCAGCAGAACTCCCATGTCAGAGCACATGGTGTGACATAAAGGGAAGATATGAATGATGATACCTTTACAGAGACAGCAGAAACAATGGATTCAAGCAAGAGAAATTTAATGCTAGAGATAAGAAATGAAGGAAACTTAATGAAAGATTCATATTTATTGAATGCTGAATAGATGAGTTTAAACATAAAAATGAATTGCTGACAAAAGAAAATATGGTCATATGCAAAAAGATTGAGAACCTGATGGAGACAGTTAATCAAACGGAAACATGATTGCAGGCAAATGAACAAAAACTAAAACCAATGTCTCATTCCCCTCGAGAGAATTTAGTGTTTTATGGTGTGCCTGAAAACCGTGAAAAGAAGTGGGAGGACACAGAAAATCTATTAAATTGTATATGTGGGATGTACTTGGATTCGATTCAGAAAGGACAGAAGTTTAAAGAGCCCACTGGCTGAGATCAAAAGAAAACCAAAGACCTGCAAATGTCAAATTTTCAAAATATAAAGACAAAGAGAAAGTGTTGACAGTTGCTATAGAGAGATAAGGAAAGAATCCCATGAAGTAGTCACCAGGATCATGGCTGAGAATAAAGATAAGCGCCAGCATCAATACCAGTTAACATACATGTCAACTGAGGATTTTCCATTAAGTCAGAAAAGCTTGTGCCAACCTCAGCCTGACATTGAAAAAAAGCCATAGAACAAGGAAAGAAAGCTTATTACAAATATGACACACTAATAATAGACAGTTACACTTATGTATTTGATGACATTAGAAATTATGCTGTTCTTGTAGACAAAAGATAGGACTCCGGCCGAGGCCTATAAAATGTGTATGATGGGAGCTGTTTTACTTATGTATTAGGTTGTTTAGTATCGAATATATCTGGCTTAAGTGAGAACCTTTCCAGAGAAAAGAAGTCTGATTTTATTAACTATGGTGAAAAATTTGATCTACTAGGCTTTATTGAAACATGGGCATAAACTATACATCAGTTCCATATTAACAGTTACAAAAACTTTGATATTGTAAAAACTAAATCACAATCAGCTAACAGAAATTCAGGCGGGATCTCGGTGTTTGTTCACGAACCGCTCGTCAAGCATTACAATACATCCAGAGAAAAAAGTGTCTCAAAAAATATTATTTGGTTAGTTGTATCATCTAAGGCAAGCATACTTAAGTGGAACTTAATTTTTGGTTTTGTCTGTTTGTCACCTGAATAGTTCTCTGTTCACTCAGAGGAAAATGAATATTCAGTGGTAGAAAATGAAATAGCTTACCTAAAAACGAAATATGCGGACTATAAAATAATAATTGTGGGTGATTTCAATGCCTATACCAGTACCAAACCAGATTTTATCAAATATTGTAGTGTTAATGACCTACTTCAAGAATTTAATTGTACACAAGACATAGACATGTATGACTGGACTATTCAAAATGTAAAGCGATAAATCGCTATGGAGGAAAACTTCTATAACTATGTCAGATGACTTGGTTAAGGATTGCCAATGGTAGATGTGGATCAGATAAAAGCATAGGAAATGTACTTGACTTTGTAGCCATGGCAACTCTGCCTCAGCAATACATTGTTTTAGCTGACGCATGTGTTTTAAAAAATATATAGTCCTTTAACAATGATGATAGATTGGAATCTATACATTTGCCAATTATATTTTCCCAGACTACATGAATAAACTAGAACAAAAAGGTTTAAGTGACTCTGGAGGTCATTGTAGTAGGGTTTAATGCCATTTTTCAGCACAAGATAGGCTATACATGGGGGCCAATATAAATGGTTGAGGAAGAACCCAGGAAAACCCCCGACAGAACCACCAACCCACAAGATTTTAAACGATATCAACAATAACAAACTCAATGAATGCATCAAAACAATAACTGCTTTTTACCATAATACAGCAAACACACAATGAAGACTGTCAAGTAGAAAGCAAAACCTATCCATGACATCTCCAAGAAAACTTCCTAAATGTCAGTCTTGGTTTGACAGATTGCATAACTGCCAAAGGCAAAGCCTTAAGATGTCTAAGACAGTTCAGATTAAAAGGCACAACTGAAGCATTTCAAGATTACAAATTCTATAGAAATATGTATAAATCTCTTACAAGATGCAAGCAAAAGCAATGTGAATTAAAGCAAAAAATAGCCTTTTATCTGCATTAAACTCTAATTTTTTTTAATTGTTTAATTTTTCTTGATCTGATACAGGACATGAAAAAATTCATCTAGTTCAGGTGACTCTAGATAGAACAATCACTGAAGAAGAGGTTCTCCTAGCATTGAGTAAACTAAAACATGACAAAGCTGGAGGAATAGATGCTTGATCCAGTGATTTCTTTATATGAATGGGCAACACAACTGTACCAATATGAAAAATATTATTCAATAAACTATTTGATGTCAGATATTTTCCAGAAGTTTGGTCAACAGCTTTCAATATGCCAATTTTGAAGAAAGGGAATATGATAATGAACCCTCCAATTACAGAGGCATTTGTCTACTACCTGTATTAAGTAAAGTGTCATTTTTAAATAATAGGATAAATGAATGGGTGAACAAAAACAAATCACTGGGTGAAAAACAAGCCAAGATTTAGAATAGGTGATTCTACTGCAGATAATATATTTATATTACATACATATGTAAATATTTAAGAAAACATAGGAGTAGATTCTATGCAGTATTTTTTGACTATGAAAAAGCTTTTGATAGAGTAGAGAGTACCAATGCTAGTTAGTGAAAATATTAGTAGAAAAATGTTAAGAATCATTAGGGCAGTTTATAATGATGGAAACAAGTGTGTCAAGTCCAACAATCTTATTAATGATATGTTTAACTGTCCTATGGGCATACACCAAGGTTGTGTTTTATCACCTTAACTTTTTTCTTTATTTTTGAACAATCTGAAACCCTTTTTAGCTGAAGGAAACAAGGAAGTGTCTGTAGAAACTTCAGAACTATTTTTATTCTTGTATGCAGATGATTTAACTGTCTTTGCTGACACTGCCCACCAGTTGCATATTATGCTCAACAGGCTCCATACATACTGTCTAAAGTGGAAATTAAAAGTTAATATGGAACACACAAGAGTGATAGTCACTGATGAGATGGATTGAATGGAAGAAGCTGAGCATGCAAAATCTGCACTAAGGGTAAGTGACTATCCTGAGAGGATTTTCAAACTTCAATAAAAGTGGAAAAGACACCAAACAAAACCCAAAGTGGCCCGAATAGAACGAACATTGGTATGCCATATATCCATGGTACATCAGATGTCCTAGCTAGAGTATTCAGACAACATGGGATCAAAGTATATCACAAACCATACAACTCCTTAAGACATCAACTTACACATGTGAAGGACAAAACAGAAAATTTGTAAAAAATGTGATGTGGTTTATTATATCAAATGTAATATTTGTGAGAATGACAAAATCAGGGAAAAAGGTACAGTGTTTGAAACAAGGATTAAGGAACACATCAGTAGAGATATCAGTCATAAACAAACATTATAGCAATATGGAACATTCCATCATTGCCAATCAGGACAACACATGGAAGGTGAAGGAGTTGAGTGAAATAGTCAACAGCAGAGACCATTACACAAAACAGGGACAAGGGGCTTGAATTACCACCCACCTCTACCAGTCTCTTCATGTCACATGACTTTGATAAGTCACATGATCAACATCAGTCGCTGATGAAGGCAGTGTGATAGTGCCAAAAATTTTGAATTCTTAAGATATCGATGCTCTGAGAATGGGAAATTACTAATGAAGAATGAATGTATTTTGCAGACGTGGCTATCTTAGAAGTTTTGAAAAGTGGTACTATGGCCCTACAGAGGTAAAGACTGAACATATTATACAAGTATCTAGGATATCTATTTTCTTCAAAAAGTTCCTGGTATATGTGCCAGAAAACTCTGCAAGCACTGAAGGTTATGCATATTTTGAAGCAAAGTCTTTCCAAATTTGGCAAATAACCCATAACTGGATTGCTTTGGCTGTTTGACTCGAACATAGCTCCCATCCTTCACTATGTGGCTGAGGTTTGGGGGTTATATGATGCCAATTACATTGAAAAAGTTCATTTGTAATTTTTGTAAGTATATTCTTCATTCATCCAAGTCTACTCCAAATGCATTCATAAATGATGAATTAGGAGGAATTAATATGCAGAGTATAAAAAAATTAACATATTTTGAAATAAGAATTCTAAAAATGCCAGAAGACAGATATCCTAAAAAAATGTTCCAACTTCCAGTTAACATGGGGAAAAAATTGTGATTGCTGGCTAACAATATTAAAACGATCTGAATTACTTTTTTATTTGGCAATGTTTGGTGTACTGAGTAAATGATGAAAATACATTTCTTAGATTCTTCAGTCAGAGATGTGATGAAAGTTTTAGGCAAAAGCTGCAGGATGAGATGTTACTAAGTCGATAGAAAGACAGCATTTCTATAGGTCATTGGGAGTAGAATTCACTTGTCAGAGATATCTAGAATTGTTAGGAGATTTCTGTTATATAAACACAGCGCTAAGAGCAGGGAACTTGCCAATCAGAGGTAACAAAGGAAGATATGAAAATATTTGTTATGAAGAAAGAGTATGTCAAATTTGTAACATTAATATCAATCATGAATTCCATTTCATTACAGCTTGTCTGCTACACGGCTAAAGCTACATTAAAAATCCAAATCACGCACAGACACACACACACACAAACATGAACACATAAAAAAGTCTTTTACCAAAACCCCTTGTTCATAAGACCATCCATTAAGAAGTAGCAATTCCAACATTTTCAAGATGGCCCTTGTGGTGCATATTTGATACATATCCAAGCCACACCATTTTCATTTAACAGTAACTACAGCAATGAATCTGTCTTAAATTTTATGGCAATAGCAAATATGAATAAATCTGTGCTAAAGGTGAGATCAGCAATAGACAAAAGACAATCCCACAAGATGTTGTGGTCCATGACCAGTAGAGAAATAAATTACAGTCCCTTGATAGCAAAACAAAAACTAGAGCAGCAGAGAGGGTGAACCCTACAAATTGGATTCAAGCAAAAAATATCTAAAAAATAAAGATCACACTAAAAAAAATTTTAAAAAAGTCAATAACGTCAAACGTTGTCACTTCGCCGTTGACATCTGTGTTTATAAAATTTTGTGAGTGATCGTTTATGTACTTGTGCATGGAAAATTTGTCGTTCACCCTCTCTGCTGCTATAATTAACCAAAGATTTTATCCAGACCGATACGATATCTAGATCTTGGGTCATGTAAATTTATTGTTATAAATCCGAATGGAACAGCTTGTGCTTTTGAAAAGAAGTTTTTAAACTTGATCATGTCCATATCCCCTGAACACCAAGTATAATAAATATTTTGTAAGGTATAATTATCTACTCCATTAAACACGACTAAAATATTGCAGTTATCTATGATCACTTTAGGTATTTGTTTATATCGCTCAGTAACATAAATCACGTCAGTATTTTTATGTCTGCCTCTGGAAAATATCCGAGCTGGATTTGATTGTTTATCTAACATAATATCGTCATATACTACGAGGTTATTAATAAATCCATCTAGGTCATCTACAGATGGCGCTTCATCAATATCGGTAATAAAATCAACAACATTATTGCCGTCTTCATTCAGCAATTTTGCATTTTCATTAAAATCTTTAAGTATTTCATAACACCGTTGATCATCTACAGATGGTGCTACCAAATATAATTTATACCACTTGAGCCATCTCATTATCAGATTAAGTAATAATTGTGTCTTACCAGATCCAGATGGGCCTATTATAATCATTCTAATAGAATTTGGTAGTGCTGGATGGTGCCTTACTGGTTCTTGTTTTCGTGTCGCTGAGAAGTCAATTATATCCATATAATAAATAATATGAATTTATATTGTGTTCGATGCAGAGCACCCACGTCCACCACTGGATTAACAACAATAACAACAAAAACTAAAAGACGTGCAATTACAGGCAAATGTGTAAAATGTGGCACAAGAAAATATAAATTTATTCCTCTTGACTTGTCAGTCAACGGTGGAGATATTGCTGCTTCATTAGAGAAATTACCAGGAGCTCCATGGGCTAAATACCCCGGTGAGAAACATCTTCCTGGATATAATTATTGTGGTCCTGGAACTCGACTTGATATCCGACTTGATGATCAAGATCAACCAAGACCTGGAGAGTATCCAATAAATAAGATTGATCAAGCGTGTCATGTTCATGATGTTGCGTATAAAAGCAAAGATTTACAACAACGGCATCTCGCAGATGTGAAATTGATTCATGCGTTAAATTCTATACCTAATAAATCTGTCAGAGAACAACTACCTAGTTTTCTAGTAAAATCTGCTATGAAAGGTAAAATAATGCTAGGGGCTGGTAATTAATTATATAACTATTATAATGGAATCCATTTATTATAGCCCAAGAGGATATTGGAGAGGCAGAGCAGCGATTAGTAAACTTGCTGAAGCAGCAAAAGTCTCACGTTCTGTTGCTGCAAATTGGTTAGCACGACAGGCAATACGGAAAATTTATCTACCACCACCTAAAAAAAATTCAATGTGCACATTTTGATGTCAGCACCCCTATTGAAGTTCATCAAGCAGATATTTTATTTTTACGACATGACACCATTAAAACTGGCAGACGTCAATCACGCACATACAAATACGCATTGACTGTCGTTGACGTTGCAAGTAGATATAAGGAAGCGGAACCATTATCAACAAAGACAGCATCTGAAGTTGCATCTGCGTTTGAGCGAATTTATCAACGTGGTGGTCTACGATGGCCACAATTATTACAAGTTGATCCTGGTAAAGAATTTCTTGGTGCAGTATTATTGTTGATGAAAAAACATAACGTTAAAATCAGACGAGGACACACTGAAATTCATCGTGATCAGGCAATCGTTGAACGATTTAATCGAACACTTGCTAAGCGGTTATTTGGATATCAATATGTGAAGGAAATATCCATTGACTTTAAGTCCGGGGAGAGATCTCGTGAATGGGTTGCAAGGTTACCAAGTGTGATAGCTGCATTAAATAATGAAATTACTCGTGTAACTTCCATGAAACCTTCTAATGCGATCACAAAAAAATATATACCAATACACCGACGTGAATCTTCCTCTCAACCAGTATTAGGTAATGTAACTGTAAGATATTTATATGAACCTGGTGAACTTGAAGGTGGTAAAAAAAGAGCAACTGATCCTATCTGGAGTGTGACTACACATAAAATTTCTAGCGTGGTAAGATCCACAGGAAGACCTGCAATCTACAAACTAGATTCAACCGCCCCTCAACGTGGATTTGTACGTGAACAATTACAAGTAATTCCTGAGGACACACAATTACCACCACCTTCACTTATGTAAACAAGCACCTCTACATCGATTACATTCGAGACATGTCAGCATCACATTATCATGTGTATGACCAAGATCACTATTAATTCTGTCTACGGTAAATTGTCTTGGATTATTATTCGAATATTGCCACAACATTACTGCGTTACAGCTTGCACAATGATTATTCTGTCGTTGTTTTAGTGTTATAATAAATTCAGTATCAATATCAAAGTCACGCTTATTTTTTTTTTGTCACATTGCTTATAACCCGCCAATTTTTTCTTTATGACAGCAAGGTCGTTAGTGATTTCTTCGGTTATTACATCATTGCTAACAGTTTGATCATTATTTTCTGTAAAATTCATAATAACCCTATGCAGTTGAGATATTCTTCTGACTTGAGAAACTGCGAGATAAACTAAATTTGACCATTCGATCCGATCATCTACAATCCAGATATTTGTATCAGAAATAGTTAATCCCTGTGACGAGTGAATCGTTATAGCGTATCCTAACGTCCACAGCGATTTTGTCATGCTTAATACGCTCTCGACAACATCAACAGCAACCAAAACAATATCATTCAAGACAAGATTTTGTATCCCACCACCAGGAATTTCAACTTCAATATTCTGTCATCAAGTATCTGCTGGGCGATAACATAATGGTACAGGTAGATTTGAAAACTTTTCTTTATGTAACAGAAATAATTTCTCCTGCAGTTCATCACGAACTATTTTTCTACTTGCGACTATCAAATCAGCAGGTCTCCATAAATTCCAAAAATCATTCACAGTAGTTTCTGGAATTACTTTACGCATTATCTCACATTGTATTTTATCTGGCTGTAGTCTGATTAACCTTTTAAGTTCTTTCAGCGGTTCATCAATAGCTCTATGGTCATCAGTTATTTCTTCGTAGTAATCTACATTATTTTTCAGCCATTCATGTGGTGACTGTCCAATAAAGGGTGGTGGTTGACCATGATTGCCACACATTATTACAGCAGTATTTTTAGTCAATAACCATTCAAGGAATATTTTTAATATTTCTAACGACACCGTGTCCACCTCGTCCCATATAATATATTTAGGTATATATTTCTCACCCATTCACTCAGGAGTCCATGTGTGTCCGCACCATCTGAAGAAACTATGATATGTACATGATTTTACTCCTCGTTCTTTTATTTCTCTGGCGAGTTTATGAATGGTTGTTCAGGAATAATTTAATCACACGAGTTGTTTTACCTGAACCACCGCATCCGTTAAGATAAACAGTCTTATGTCTAACCACAGGATCATATACAGATGGTGCTGATGACTTTGATGCTTGATTATTATTTTTGTAATATATTTCCTTAATTTCAACGTCGGCAGATTCAGAATAACTAAGTATATTTTCTTGTTTTATTCTCCATGATCCCCATTCACCATTACCAAGTAGCGGTTTTAACAAATTCGTATATTTTTTATTTATAGAAAATGAATCCGTAGCAACTCTGACAGCGTAACGAGGAAATCTATTTATCATAGACAGTAGATTTATCGAAACGTAGGCTAGCACTGAAGATCTTAAATGAGTAAATTGTGGTGAGTCACCATCAGTATAACCCACAATTGTACCTCGTTTGGTTCCGTCTGATAAATAAGCATTACATCGGTTTATAAATGTTTTTTTTCCGTTGTATCAGCGATTATAAAATCGAGTTCAGCATCGTCCATAATTAATCTTGTACAGTGTCGTTTATGGTCGTATGATCCTCCTTGTGTAAATTTACCAAGTATCTTTCTACCAAGATCTTTTGCAAGTTTCTCATTATTTTCCTCTCTGCATTTATATATTTTAACAATATCATCTTCGTTAAGATCAGGAAGTTCTTTCCTGGCATCATCAATATTAAATCTATCCGGTTCTGGTAACCAAACTTGCTTCTGTGGACAATACGATTTAATCGCTTCATTTACATTCAATAATGTTAAAATTCCAGCATCAAACATATATCGTAATAGTACTATTGGAACCCAACATTTTTCTGAAAAATGTTTTCCAAACCAAGCATAAGTAATCGGATGGAGATTTTCTGTAAACTCGAATGATTCTATATATGCGAATCCGGTTATGTCAAAATCTGGTAAAGGTCCGTTTATCGCAACTCTGGTCATCTCGTGTGATGGATGTCCAAATCTCTTAAAGTATTCAGAACATTCTCCGTATCCAAGAAAACTTCCAGGATAACATGCTACCATATCAACTGAGATAACATCGCTATAATCGTATTTAGTATTCCATAATCCACCGTGCCCATATTCAATACAACTTTTCTGGACATCTTCAAGAAATTCCAATCGTGTCGGTTTCCATGATTTTTTTCCTGAGAAAAGTGAGCAGCAACTGATGGAACGGTAAAACAATTATTCAGTAATTGTCTAACTTTGACATCGTCAGAAGTATATTTTAATGCAAGATTTTTCATTTCTACATGAAGAGATTCTGCACGATAAATATCCCAACAAGGCCGTACAAACTGATCATAATAATCGTATTCTGAACTTTGAAACAACCAAACAGATACAGGATCACTTTTACTGATATTTCTGATAAAATCAAATATATGACCATTATAAAATTTAACCGTTCTATCTCGTGGAAATATTGTTAGTGCCAAGTCCATGCATGCGCATTATGATCGATGATTGTTATAGGGTTTCCATTTCTTATATATTTTGGTCTGTACAAAATTTCTCCGGTTAGTGTTTGTACTGCTATTGGAAACCTTAATTTCTTTTCTAGCTCAGCAACATCTTTAATAGATGCTCCAGTATCTTTAACAGCTTCTGCCCATGTATTTATTTTTTTACGTCGTAAATCTGTTAAAACATTACCACGTATCGCGTTTGTGAAATGTTCTGTAACTCGGTCAGCTACACAGTTTATTCTTGACTCTGACAGTCTCATCGGTTTGAGATCCGCAACGTTAGGTTTATTATTCAGCGGATATATTGCATAGACAACCGCAGTTACAGGATACGCCCGTTCATAATATGGTTTGTCAATACCAGTAAGTACTCCGGGTTTGGATTTATTATTCAAGAGAACAATATTATTTCCCGACTGTATGCGGACTGGATCACGCTTGTCACGGATAATCCAAGTGTTGTCGTCTGTCCTTACAATAAATTTTATTAAAATAAAATATTTTTGAACATCAAGGTGGTTAATAATCATTCTTCCTCGTTTGTCATTCATCACATTGACAGCATCTCCAACTCTGAATGTTGACCACACATGAGCCGCACCATCGTCACGAAATTCCTTCTTGGCTTCACGGATACGTTTAGTTATATCCTTATTTGTTAAAGCCAGATCTTGCATCGAAGAACTAAATTTATATTCTGGTAGTCTGTCAAGATCAAATCTAGCTCCCGCTGAGACGGTGGAAGGTTCAATTGTGGATAATTCATCCATTATTATAATTAGGACAAATATATATTTAAATTGAATTTTAGTGTATATATATATATATATATATATATATATATATATATATATATATATATATATATATATATATATATATAATGATTCAAACAAAGAATCGATGTAATTGGCTTATGATCGGATATACTTCTCCTTGTAACAAAGCATGTGTAAATGAATTCTGCGGCTAACATATGCAAAGCGTTAGACATGGAAGTCTAGGACCAAAACCGTGTGTGCAATGTGGTGTTGGAGTCAGAGGAAAAACTCAGTTATGTGTAAAATGCGGCGGTAAAAAATATAGAGAATTAAAACGATATTATGACAAAAAAAAATAATACTTTGACATTGTCAGGTAAATATCCTATAACAACCGTGGAAGATTATCTGGCCAGATTTCAAAACAATGATTTAAACAAATAATATTATATATATATATATATATATATATATATATATATATATATATATATATATATATATATATATATATATATATATAAATGGAGCAAAACGAATTTGTGGCACATCCAATCATTAAAAATTATGAAGCATCACGTGATGGTACTATCAGAAACTGCAGGTTAAAAAACCCAGTCGGTAGTCTTGATAAATTCGGTTATTTTCGAATCAATACCGGCAGAAATAAAAATTATTTCTCACATAGGTTCATATTCGAATGTTTTCATGGGGTCATCGAAGATGGACTTGTAATTGATCACATTGATGGAAATCCCAAAAATAATCATTTATCTAACCTGCAAGCTATTACACACAGTCAGAATTCTGCACGTGGAAATACAGGAAGGTGTAAAGTATTCGGAAAGAGAGTTATTAATGCCATAAATACAGAAACAGGCCAAGAAATAACTTTTCCATCAGTAAGTGCAGTTGCCAGATATTTTTGCATCCGCCCTTATTCGGTACAACTTCTCGCAAATAAAACATACAAATCTGCATATTCAATAAAATATGATCAGCCGATACTATTTGAATATGTCAGATAACTCTATCCTCTTAACTTAAAATAACAAAAAACAAAACAAATAAATATTTTTTTTTTACTGTATAGTTCGACTCTGTCAGTTTTGCCAAGGGTTTTGTTTAGCTATCACCACAGTCAAGGGTCCACCTTCACTGTCGCTGCTCTCAGTGTCATTTGTTTCACCTTTGACAGAATCAAATAACATAATCTTTCTCAATTGCATTACACGATTATCCACAATCTTTTTTCTTTCGTTCTCGTGAGATAATTCGGATCTGATCTTTTCGATTGAACGTGCAAGAGGTGCAAATAGCTTTACCTGTGTGTCGTTTACCATTGTCAAGGATTCTAACATAGATTGATAAATTAATTTCACGAATCTATAATTAGATGGCAATGTGTATTTATTCTCGAATTTTCGTTGTTGTAATGATTCAAAATCACACATAATTTTCTGAAGATCAAGATTATCAGCTATCTTTATTCCGTCATGTTTTAATTTTTCAATAGCAGAAATAATATCATTAACGTTTTCGTAGTTCATTATATATATTTTTATTTATTTAAAATAAAAATAATAACCAGTTTCTGAATAATAATATTCTGAATTAGATTATAAAAATAGTAGTCCCCATAACCCCATGTGAACCCCTAGATTGCCAAACAACATTCTAGCAGGCTCAGAAGGTCAGAGGGGACTGTTTTTTGATTGTATGATTATGATTATATACATATGATTATGATTATATACATATAATTATGTTTTTGATTTTGATTCTATTTTTTACAGACGGCACAAACACATAATTGTATGATTGTATGAATATGAATATATACATATGATTATGATTTTGATTTTTTGCGGGCGGCACAAACATATAATTGTATGATTGTATGAATATGAATATATGCATATGATTATGATTTTGATTTTTTGCGGATGGCACAAACATATAATTGTATGATTGTATGATTATGATTATATACATATGATTATGACAGCACAAAACACAGAATCCTAATTACAGTAGCGTATTTACAGCAATTATATTTACAGTAGCGTATTTACAGCAATTATTTACAGCAATTATATTTACAGTAGCGTATTTACAGCAATTATATTTACCGTAGTGTATTTACATATATTTACAGTAACGTTTTACATATATTTACATATTTGCATATTTACAGTAAGGTATTTACAGGGACGGCACAAACACATAATTGTATGATTGTATGAATATGAATATATACAAATGGTGATGACGGGGAACCTTGTCTACGTCCAACAGATTTTGTACACTCTCCCCCCATACAAAACCCCGGGGAGTGCAAAAGTACACCCACCACGTGGTTGTATGGTGGGAGACTGCATTTTGTCTGTTATGGATTTCGAAGATTCCCTCGTCGATAATATTTTTTAATTCAATCTGACACTTACATATTTGATAGTATCTGTGACGTTGAACGTCGATGTAGGACTGTGGTCCTTGGTTTTGATTCATTATACTATGACCTTAAGTAATTAATTGAGGAGTTTCAGCTACGAATTCCAGACACCACCAGTAACGTCTCGGGGGTATTTCCGTTGATGTCAACGTAAATATTTCTTTGGTGTTCTTATTTAGCATCACCAGTAGAGGATTATGATATACATTCAGTGATGATGAAGTGGCCGCAGTAATTTCCAAACCGTACATGGACAGCCTGTATAACCCAGTTACTTTTGCGGTATGTTCGAGAGTGTTATTTTGTGGTGTCCATGTTGATGATCCCGATGCTACTGTGTACACGATATTGTCAATTTGTTTATGTGGAATTTTAATCAGATCAGCTTTTTTTAACAATATTAGGGATTCCACTGACGATGTCGTTGAGTTTCGTGTTAACGTCGGCGAGTTTGATATCAACGGTTGGTGGATCACCAAAAAATTCATGTACAGATTTGTTTATGTTTCTACGAAAATTTAAAAACGTTTGTGCATGTCTAGTAAAACTAGCATTGAGTGTAGTCATTTCGTCATTGATTGTTTTTAACGAAGTTGTCATAGGAATTTCCTTATCGTCTACATATTTCTTCGTTGCAGCAACAAAATCAGATTCTGGTGTTCTGAGATTATTAATACCGTTATTATTCATGTTGAGAAATGCACGCATTATACCGCCGTTGGCTAATACGTACTTAGATTCTTGATCATCGACATATTTTTTTCTTGCGGCGTCTGTATCTGCGGCTGGGTTTCCAAGGTCTATAATTTTATTTCGATTCATGATAATGTTATCCGTGAATGAATCACCAGCTTTCTTAATATAATCGTTGACTGACTTACCGGAATCTTGTATTTTACCTCGATCAGTAAAAGTAACGATATTATCAACAACCGCGGTAGGAATTCGTATAAGTACATCTGGCAGTTGTATATTACTTGTCTTTAATCGTCCTTGTTTATCCTGAAAAACAACAACTTCATTTTGATCCACACTTGTAATGTTCAATAAATTATCAATCTCATTTCTAAGCTGGTCAAGAGTTGCATATTTAGATAAATCACCTTGCTGCTGAGCTTTACTACGAGAAGATCTTCCGTAAATATCTACCATGATATTTACTAATGTCTGTTTAAATGCGACAACGTAGTATATTCATGCACGACTTTATGAGGTGGTTTTGATGATTTTGATACAGCATCAAGTACAGCGAGTACTTCACGACCACATATTGGCGGATCAGTTAATGTTTGTGTTGGTAATGTTGAATACCAGATTGGAGTACTTTGCATGCTGCTAACATATTCTAAAAATTCTTTTGGTGGTGCTAGTCCATATGAATCAAAATAAATAATTCCACGTGGATCAATTTCATACGCAACCCAATGAGTGCCTGGGACAGAGTTTTTATCGAGATTAATAATACCAGTTTCAATATTGTTTGGTTTTTTTGGTAATTGATCACGCATAAAAACACCTCTGAAGTTTTTTATTTTTAATTTTTTAGCAGCATCAAGTAAATCAAAATTGGACATGGGCAAAATCAATGAACTGTCCCGGGAAGTCTTAGACCCTTTCCGTACCATGAATATGGGGTCCCTGGCAATCTTAGACCCCTTCCCTTTTTTTTTTTTGGAGGTTTTTATTCCTTGACCCGTTGCTTTCTTTAATGCCATTCCAGCAGCGGTTCCAACAGCGCCTAATGCAGCTGCCTCTGCAACAGCTGGGGCTGCAGCGGCTATTAATGCTGATATAGCTGCAAGAAGTGGAATATACCACCCGTCTTAGCGATGTCTTTAATGGCGCCCGCAGAAAGATTAAGTTTTATACCTTTATTTGGTTTTTTGGCTTCGCTGAAGTTTCTGAACTGACGCTCGGTCAACGATAATTTATTTGCACCACTCATTTGCTCTCTTTTTAGCGATATTTTTAATCCACAGTTATTTTTTGATGCTGATTGTAGCTTTTTAATCTGACCAGGAGTCAGACTGACATTAACGTGATTATATGACATTATAATATTATGAGCGATCTAATTACATGTTTTCTACTGGAGCATCAACGACTCTCATGCGACCACCAACATTGATTTATCGCTGAGTATAACAGCGATTGCTCTGTAATTGGCAATAGCTCCTATTGTCACACGAGCTCGAAAATGTATGTCAACAACAGATTGTCTAAATAGATCTAAATGCTCCAGCGAAAAATAATAAATTGGATATAAGGTTGTAAAATCTAACTGCGATATTTGCAAACCAGTATCAATGTTTTGATCATGCCCCATAAACGACATAAGACGATAATATGCACGTGCTACATGATTTTGATCGAAATTCAGTAATATATCCTCGGATGGTTCTTGATGTCCATTTATCCTTAATGAAACCTCAGAAACACCAAGATTATCAAATATCATAATATTACGTGTTTTATCATTTACCCGTGCAGCATCTTGAAATGCAATAAATATATGTCGTGGTGCAGAAACACCTTGCTGAGAAGCTATTTGCCATGTAAATAAACCAGTAATATTGCTCTGGATAGCATCTGTGGTCAATGTTAACCATGATAACATCGATTTACCGCCGCTGCCCATGAAAGCAAGTAACCGATCTTCTTCAGATATTGATGGAGTCATTACTGGCATCCACAATGAAAGTTTTGTAAGAATTACTTTACCAGCATCACCAGCGGGTCGCCATATTGCATCATTGTCGGTTGCTTTTCGTACAAGTACAACTGTATGCTTAGCTCCGAAAATGACTTTTCTGACATTTCTACAGAATCCAAAGATATGTGACAGTGGAATTTGAACATGAAAATGCTCTTCTATTACCTTGTAACATTGCTCGACGTGATCTAAATCCTAAGTTGAAATCTGGATCTACATTAATAATCATACTTTGTACATCCGCGTTAGCGTTTCTGGCAAAATTTCTTGGTTGTCCCATTTCATATTGTTGATACTCTGGAGAATTAGAAGTATCTTTCACGAACATCATTGATGGACCAGTTGATCTTGAATAATCATCACTGTATCTTGCAAGACCAAGTATTGTTGTAGCAACATCAACGTCTTTCTGAATTGATTCACTATTTTTTCCGTCAATCATGTACGTTGCGCTATCAAATAACGCCATAATACCATTATTAACAAAACCAACACTAACATCAGCGTTGTATTCAGTATTATCTGTTTTTATGATCTGACCTTCTACTTCAATAAATGCTTCAGCGGGTAAGAAATACCTACTTGTATCTTGAACTTGCAGTTCAATTCTTCCACGCTGATCTGGAATTCGTGCGTCATAAGAATAATATTGATAATCACGCACAGACTCATCCTTGAGTACTGGTGCGTCCATGTCGAATGCGGGATCAGATATACGTTTGAACATCTTTATTATATTTATTATTGTCTAACACGAAGATCACTTCCTGCTATCAGACTAGCGGTTATATTTTTTTCTTTTTCTGACATTGGTACACTAGCCAACTCTGCTAGTTTTTGATTAGCAGCTTGGTTTATTATTTTACTAATATTTACAGGCACTGTTTCAGTACTAGGTAATTTTACTGGTTGAGGTTTTCGTCGTATTAATCGTGCAAGTATATCTTTAATTGCTGAAAATGCTTTACTAGCAACATCACCAATACCTTTTTCACGAACAACATCAATAGCTTTCATTCCTAATTGCTTTGCAAGCGGTATTGCTTTTGGGGCTATCCTTCTAAATAGACCTTGAACAACATCATCTAGTCCATCTCCGTAGGTCGTTTTGTATACTGGTAATCGTGAATTTATTACCCTGACCATCGTTGGTCCACGTTGAGTATTATATACGATCATTTTATTAGAGTAACTGTATCTAATTTATTCAATCACTGTGGTAGTCATCGGCAATTTCATTAATGAGGGATCGATACACATTAATATCCATGATACCGCCTGTAAATAATCGTTTACAAATATCAGCTGCTTCATTAATTATTTCTGTGGAATTATTACCAGCTCGTTTTCCTCCAATGAGGATTTCTAGTCGTTCAACATCGGCAAGGACGTTATTAGGACATGGAGTAATAAGACCACTTCCTTGAGTAGTGAGACCGTTTCCGGTAGAAGGTTCTGATAGTCCTGATTCTTTAGATAAATCATATTCTTCTTCCTTACTTGGTTTCTGTTGTTCTTCTTTTACTTTTTTTGGTGATTTTGGATATTCACGTAGTGACTCCTCCCATGATTTTTGTGATTTTGGAGATTGTGTTTTTTGTTTTTGTTGTCGTGCTTGCTGTAGTATTTGTTGCGTTGATGGCGGTGATAATTGTTGTTGTGGTAGTGGTCATAATTGTTGTCGTTGTGCAATATAGTTATCTACCTTATTTTTATAGTCAGTATATTTTAGATCGCTGTTTCGAGCTTGATTAACGTTATAGTATATGCGATATATCCATTTGTGCCAAGTATTCTCATTTACGGGATCATCAGCGAATTCAGATTTTAAAAATTGTTTTCGATCATAATAACTTCTCGCAGCAATCTCAATTAATTTTAAATCTTCGGCTTTTCTAATAAGATTAATAGCTTCTTCAGTAAACTTATCAACCAGATTAACCCTGGCTCTTGCTTCTGATTCTTTTTCTGGTTCTGGTATACGATCTTTTATATCACCTATTTCAGCACGAGCTTGGTCTATACCTTAAGTATTTCTTGCATTGGTTGAGCAGCAGCTATTTCAGCTGGAAGTTCTCGTAGAATCTTCTTTGTTTTTTTTTTAGTTCTTTCTGCTATTTTTCCAGTTGCTTCAGCGGTCTTCTCTAACGTAGGAAGAAGACCTTTAGTAGTCTCTGTAATAGGTTTAAATAATTGTTTTGTATCCTCTGCAAATTCAACTTGAGATTCCTGACGTGATTGTAGTTGTTGCTTAACAGAATCACGGACAGGTAAATATTTTTTAATTGCCTCTAATCGCTCTCGAGCTAATTTAGCTGAGTGTGGTTCTCCAATCATTATTGATAATATTTATAATGGCTGTTTAATTTATAGCAGCAGAGAGGATGAACGACAAATTTTCCATGCACAAGTACATAAACGATCACTCACAAAATTTTATAAACACGGATGTCAACGGCGAAGTAACAACGTTTGACGTTATTGGCTTTTTTTAAAAAATTTTTAGCGTGATCTTTATTTTTTAGATATCTTTTGCTCGAATCCAATTTGTAGGGTTCACCCTCTCTGCTGCTACTAGACAAGGATCCTGACACATAGATCTATCTGACACATAGATCTATTGATAAAAAGCAAACTCTCCCAACTACATGTACTGTACTTCTCCAAAGAAAAGCACAGGGTGACAGCTTAATAAACATTTCCTCAAAGTAGCATTGGGTTTATCAATGGTTATCAAAAATTCTGTAAAAACAAGAGGGGAATAAAATAATTCACAGGTTTATCACTTAAATGTTAATTACAGCTCAAACATACCACAGACCTTTAACTTCCCATGCATAGGATATTTCTACAAACAAAGCAAGAAATGCATGCAAGCACTACCAGTAATTATGCGTGTCAGTATTTTAGCATACTGAACATGAGATCTGTATATAGATTAATGTGGTCATGATAACACAATGGTTTAGATGCAAACTTTCAAAAGATTCCAATTCCAAACTACACAAAAGTTGGGGGTCACTTATCTATGATTGGCTGTTTTCCTGTAAACATCATCCTTACCTTAAACATGTTAAATGTTTTCTGTAAATTATAAGATTACTGCTTGTCTTTTTATCAATTTATCATAGACTGACACCTGTCATGTGTAACCGGGGAAGGCAGTTTTTAAAGCTATGTCAGGGTACTCTGATTACTCTAAGAGTTCATATAAAAATAATGCGAAATTCTAAATTGCGTTTATGGTGACTGCTTCACATTGAAAGTGCCTTCCCTGATCCCAAGTATGTTTTAATGGAACAACCCAATTTATCACTAATATGGAGAGTGAGAGATATTGATGGAAAAGCTTAATATATAAGTCGTCAGATCGGAAAAAAAGCTGCTTTCCCTGGGTACCATGTATGATTAAATGTGGAAATTCTTCATATGTATGTCGACAGATCTAAACAATATTACCTTCCCTGGGTACCACATATGTTTAAATAAAACAGCCTCGAGTAAAAATAACCATAACATATGGTAATCTCCATTTTTGTCATTCAGCTGATTATTTGGCCACCCATAAGCTCTGATCCACCTCACCCTTTTGGCAAACTTCAACAAGGTATTGGGAGCAGAACACATTCCACACCACCAAGATGCTGGTCCAAGTATCTACTGTCTGAGTTAACAAAGACCCCAGGCACATCTTGTCACCAAGGTCACAAGTTAAATATGGTTTACCACACAATTTAACTAAAAAAGTCACCCACTTATGTGTTATGCTACTAATTACTTAATAATAATAACTTCATGGAGTATAATGTCAGATGGCAAAGCAGCTGAAGATGTTACTTAGACTCGTACTGATTGGTTAAATGCATTAGTGTGAATGGCAGTTGGTGACTGGTCAACTGTCAGGCTGTCTATGCCTCAGTATGAAAAGAATCAATTCAGGTGTTCTGGAAATATATGTAACTGAAAAGCTAAAACCAAAGCCATACCAAATTGATAATGGAATAACTAGTACTAGAAAAGTGACTGCTATTTTTACTTTCCAACTAATGTTAACTCGACCAAAAAATTTCATATTTTTTGCCAACATAATATTTAAAGCCATTGTAACCATAATCCAATGGTATAAACTAAAGGTTTCTAAAACAATGGCAAATCTACCCTTTTTAAATTAAAGACTGAAGCATTCTAATAATTATCAGAAAAATATGGTATGTGTCATAGTAATGTGGTTGAGGTTGACAAGAATGTCATGCCAATTAGAGCTTTTTAATGTGTTATAATAATGTGGTTGAGGTTGCCAAGAATGTCCTATCAATCAAAGCTTTTTAATGTGTCATAATAATGTGGTTGAGGTTGACAAGAATGTCCTATCAATCAAAGCTTTTTAATGTGTCATAATAATGTGGTTGAGGTTGACAAGAATGTCCTATCAATCAAAGCTTTTTAATGTGTCATAATAATGTGGTTGAGGTTGACAAGAATGTCCTATCAATCAAAGCTTTTTAATGTGTCATAATAATGTGATTGAGGCTGACAAGAATATCATGCCAATTAGAACTGTTTAATGTGTCATAACAATGTGGTTGAGGTTGACAAGAATGTCCTGAAATTTGAGCTTTTAGTGCAATATTCATGGAGGCTTCCTAGTACAATCAGAAAATATTTAATGTGCATTTCCATCTTCTTTGCATGGTCTGCATGATGTTCTATATATATATATATATATATATATATATATATATATATATATATATATATATATATGGTGCCACTTAAAAATAAGTTCTAAAATATAAAATTGAAGATCTGTCCCCAAAACTTTGATTTGCATGTAACTATTTTGTGCATATCAAAGATGCACAGTGCATGCATCTCGCTTGTTTAAAAAAAATTAGGCCCTAATTTCTATTCTAAAGAATGGTCAAATGGCAAATCATTTACCTCGTCTTACATGCTGCTAACAATCTATAGCAGTATCCCATGATATACTGGTTGCTGCAATACCTATTTGAAATGGTTTATTTTAAATCTAGATAGTAGTGACAAATATATAAACACAATGAATTAAACCATGAGTTTCAAACAAATTATATATAGTAGTCCCCCTCTTATACGGCCAACCCTTCTGCACCGGGAAAGTGGCCTTATAAGACGGGTGGCCTTTCCAGAGGGGGACTAATGTTTTGTGAGAAGTATATGTAATGTACGTAGTAAGAAAGCTACATTCTTCAAAAGCATTTAATATCTTCATTTAATATCTTCATTTAAAAGTAACATCAATTATTAAAAGGTTCTTCTTCATATAATAAAAGACTTATTTCAATTGAATATGCATTAATAGTTCTTATTCTTGGCGTAAGTGTGTTATGCGAGCATGTGTTGTTGTCATGTACATTGCAAAACCATTCAAGAACATCATTTAAATCTTGGTACATACATAATTCTCTTTCCATTTGCTCCATTTTCCCACTGCTGCTGAATAACCTCCTTGTCGGTTACGATGTTGTTTATTTGAGTCTTTTCAACATAAAATTGTTTTATTCATGTCTTTTCTACCTAAAATTGTTCGGCAAGTCCCCCCCCCCAAGCACCCAATGTCGTAGAGTAGAATAACCGATTTTTTTCTAAAATAATCATCTCCGTTTACGTGATGACATGTTAATGTTTGGTAATGATTTATTCGAATGTTGCTAACTGTATGCAATTTAATTATGCAGACGAAACTTTTGTAGAGTAGACGAAATGCCTTCTTCGTAAAGGAAGCGATAAATATGTTGTCACGTGATTTTTCGGTCTTTGTCTGGTACCCTGTTTTGTTCAAGGTTAATTTCTCTGTGTGTGCCTGTGTCTGCACAAAATCTATTTTTAGCCTATGCTGACCCTGTTATGATCTTGACAATTACGTCTGGTTGTAATCATCAATGTTGATAACTACAAGACTAATAAAACAATTTTTCTGCTTTAAACAAAATGTTATGTGTTTTTAAAGGCAGCAATTTTGTCACGTGATTCATTAGTCGCAGTCTGGTACCCTATTGTTTTTACATTTCTTTACACTAAAAGAGAGAAGCCAAAACAGCTTCGATATGTACGCAGATTTAACCTGAACAATAGCACCTCGCAGCCGTTAGGATTTGTAAACTTGGCAATTATTTTTAGTAGTGATAGCCACTAATTATGAAAGAGAACAAGCTCAACATCTTACTAAGGGAAGCCATAAAGGATATCAAACCATTTTCCCACTGACTTGTGTATTGTACATCAATACCGCCACTTCTCAGCTGTTACTACTGTTCAATAATTGTAATCTTAACAATTATCAGAGTGACTAAACCGGACATCTCATGATAACACTGCATTAAGGCTAATCGGATTACGTGTACTTACCTTTTTGTATGGAATAAAATTTGGGTCTTACTCGGCTTTATGGGATAAATGTGGCTTCTCATGAGGGGTAAATGATGTAATATTAACCTTGGTGGTACATGTACTTTAGTCAAAACTTCTGTCCGTAACGAAAACCTGACATCAGGAAACAGAAATCGGATTACTTAACACATGTTATGAATAAAATAGTGGTTCTGGATACATATTACAAAATGAAATGCGGCCACTTGTGAGGGGTAAATTTTATATTTTTGCATTAATATGCTGGCCGCTGGTCATGTTAGCGGGCTGGCCTTTCGTGAGGGGTACTTTTGAACACAAACTCGTCGGTGACGACGGATTCTGGCCGTAAGGAGCGGGTGGCTGCTGGTCAGGGGGGCCGTTCAAGAGGGGGACTACTGTATTTCAGATGATTTAATAATTTACCTGAACTAATGGCAGGCACAGCAATCTTTGAAAACTTCTTCTTGTCAGCCTCCACAAGGACATTCACAATGGTCATGCACAAATCCTTTGCACAGTCATCCTTTACTTTGTAATGTGACCACATGGGTCCCACTGCATGTATAACTCCCTTATAAGGCATGTTACCCGCTGAGGATATAAAGTTCTTTGTTACATATACTTTCTTGTTTTCCTTAATATAACTGCGGCATTCTCTTTCTAGGTCACTCTGGTTACCACCTGCAGCCTTGGAAATGTGGTATGCCACACCACCACCATGATCTAGATCCATATTGGCAGCATTGACAATAGCATCAATACCTTGAAGGTTGACAATAGATGCCTCATACACATAGACTTGAGTTCCACCAAATTCTGTACAAAACAATGGCTGTTTATCCTTTTTTGAGTTTTCATCCTTAGAAGCTGAACTATGTGGGGTCTGAGATGATCCATTTTCTGTCCCTCCTAAATTAGGTGTCAATTTGTGTTCTCCTGATGCACCTTCCAACTGCCCTGAAGTATTTGCATTTGAGTCCTCAGCCTCAGTAGTTGGTTTTTCTGATTTATCTAGGTCTATTCTCCACTGAGATGTGCCTTTGTCATCTGTTGCTGTTATTTCTCCTTTTTTACTGTCTTTACTACCTTTATCTTTAGAACCACCAGTACCTGGATCTATATGGCCTGTATCTCTACTGGTAGTCATTTTTGAATTGTCTGAATGAGACTGACCTGAACCTTTAGAACCATCAGGACCAGGATGAATTTGACTGTTACTGCTGTCTGACATTTGTGACTTTTCTGAATCAGTCTGATCTTTCCCTTTAGAATCATCAGTACCAGATCGATCTTTCCCTTTAGAACCATCAGTACCAGATTGATCTTTCCCTTTAGAACCATCAGTACCAAATTGATCTTTCCCTTTAGAACCATCAGTACCAGATTGATCTTTCCCTTTAGAACCATCAGTACCAGATTGATCTTTCCCTTTAGAACCATCAGTACCAGATTGATCTTTCCCTTTAGAACCATCAGTACCAGATTGGTCTTTTCCTTTAAAACCATCAGTACCAGATTGACCTTTCCCTTTAGAACCATCAGTACCAGACTGACCTTTCCCTTTAGAACCATCAGTACCAGATTGATCTTTCCCTTTAGAACCATCATTGCTCTCTGATTTTTGTGACTTGTCTGAACCTGACAGACCTGATGTGTCAGATGTTACTAGTTTTTTCAGATTTTCCACTTTCTTTCTCACAGCTTCAAAACACTCAAAATTGCAAGTTACACATAATGTTTTCTCTTTCAGCTTACGTTGAATACTAACTGATGCTCCTTCCTTAAATTTTAGTTTTTCTGTTTCCTTTTTCCATTCCTTTGACAATAATTTGGAACCTAACTCACCCCAAAAAATCCATATAACATGACCACCTGAAATATCAAGCAAAGGATTCTCCTTTGTGTCCTTAATTCTATCATCAGTGCTATCTCCTTCTTTTTTCTTTTTCCTCTCTAACCATGATTTCAGCAAGTCTACAGCTAAATTTAGTAATTCTATCCCAACTGCTGTTATCACAAACTTTTTTTCTGATTCTGTGGCTTCAACTTCAAGTTTGTATGTGTCCCTCACCAACGTTACTGCTGCATTAAAAACTTTATGTTTTATCAAATCTGTGCAAAATGATTCTTCAAGACATTTAATAGCTGACATCTGCAATAAAAGATTAGAAACAAAGAATAGCAACTCTAAAATTATTCTGCATGAAAAGAAAAATGATTACAATACTACAGGTCTTTATTAGATCAAGATTATTGGGTTACAGGTAATCCTTCCATAATGTACCAACAACTTGTATATAACATTTATACCTACTTCCAAACAAAATACTATACAAAAGTGCTTGACCACATATCACAAATCAAATGAAATGCTGGCAAGCAGCTTCAAACTGAATGGAGATTGGATAAATGTACATAAATGCATAATCTATACTGTACTGTACACAGACAAAAGAAGATATCATCAATATGATTATACCAAAAATTATAATGCTTGGCAGGTATGGTATCAATAACACGTAGAGGTTACATAATGAAGTACTAAACATTTCACACATATGCTCTGAGCAGTATGCTTATTTAATATTCATATGAATCCATAATTTTACTTTGATGTCATCAATGGCATTCAACCAATCAAAAACCACTCTCTGGCTTTGTGAATTTAAAGGTAATCTGATGGGAAAGATTTGAGTAAACCAAATGTCTCCACCTACCAGAAATTACAGCCATGCCCAGTGTTGCCTGTATGGCTAAAATGATGGAATCCATGTTCTTTATCATGTTGCTGAATGCTAATTCAAAATTATGACATACTAAATTCACATCACTATTGAAAATGAATTTAAATTAGCAGAAGTACATCGTTTTCCTCTTCTCGACTTAATTAGTAGCAGTACATCTTTTTCCCCATTCTGTCTTCTTGTTATAGCTGCTGAGTAAATCCTGAGTAAAGATTACCATTGCAAATGGATTATTTGTTCATACTTACTAAATGATATTTACCTTTGCACTTCCAAGCAGCTCAGATGCTTAAGAACTGTAGTGAGTAACCTCTCTTTATCAAAAATGTCCTGCTGTTTATTTGTCAGAGATCTTGCTTCTTGGTAAGTCTGCGCTCATGTAGCAGTGATTTTACTACAATTATTACAAAATATTTAACACACATAGATCTAGGTTCTAAAAATGTACAGAGTTCAACAAGGTTAGGGGAGTCCCTTAATAGATGCATATTAAAGTTATTACAGTTTTTCAAGGAGTTTAAAATTTTATCACTGCTCTGCATAAGTCTAACCGATTGAATGTAACATATGGATAGAAGTATAGCTTCCAACTTAATCCTGTCTGAGACTGAAATAATTGTGCTCCAAGATTAGCAATAAAAATACCAGCTTTAGAAACATTTTCTGATATTGTTAGGAGGTTGATTATTTTTCTTTTGTTTTTTATTTCCACCTGCATACAATAACTCCCTATCCAAAAATCTCTTTTCTTTGGTCAAAAAATCTGGAATTTGCATGCAAAATGTGTAATTTTGTTGGTACACCAGTCACTATTAATTGGTTTATGTAGAAATTCTTTCCTTCTTTTAATGTTTAAAGCAAAGATATTTGTCCTTCTCACACATCAATTTCAGTACACTATGTCCAACACATTAGGTTACAGTTGTAGGTCATGAATATTTCCCATAATACAACTTTCCTGTCAATACTGTAGAAATCTGTTTACAATTTTGAATATTTATAATTGGTGTGCATCAGGGATGTAGCAATTAACTGCTTTTGAGATTTTGGGACATAACAATTAATAGGGGCTTTTTTTTAGGTTTTCTCAAACTTAAAACACATTCATGCATTAAGACATGGGCCCTCTGCATGAATTATTGTGTCAGATTTATACTTTCTGAGGCTAAAAAAAATGTTATCCCAAAGTTATTACACAAGGAGTGGTGATTAAAACCTGGGATTTTCCCAGAAATACTTGAATTATCGCATGTATCCACACACCAGTCACATGTGCTCAGTTTGAAAATGTCCTTTTCATTTTACTCCTAACAAGCTCTAACAAATTTTGAAAAACAATAGATGACAGTTTCAGGTCTTCAGAATATTATTTGAACACAAATTGTAGATAGTTATAAAGATCAATTGTTTATCTGACACAAAATCATTAGCAATTGGAGATCATACATTTTAGCTGAACAATTTACTTATCATAGTAATTTACATAAACCAGTATACATTATCAGTACATGTATTACTACTCGAAATGATCAAACGATTTAAGAAATGGATATGGTAAATAAATTTAAGAATAGTTAGTCTCATGAAAATCAGATATTTTACACATTGTTTAGTCAAAAACATATGATTTTACTTCATATAAGTTACTGCTATTTCAAGTTACACCAAACAACCATAAAAACTTAATGCACCCATACATCCAATTGTATGGATGTATGGGTACAACAGGTTGTTCTAGCATCATAAAGCACTCAGATAACTTTTCTATCATATCTGATAAACAACATGACTTGCAGATATTATACAGCTGTGAAACACAACTGTGCTGTGTTACTGATGACTGGGCTAAATATTAGACCAAAGTAGACATTTTTGTATTAGACTTTAAAAATGTGTTTTGACACTGATTCCCAGGAATTGTTAAACAGTTAACTATTTCATAAAAGAACTGCAAGCACAATTTAACACCAGCCAGGCTATTTTTTGTTTCTGAGATAAATATAGTTGCAAATCAATTCAAATCTGGTTGGTCAAAAGTAGTCTCTCAAATCCATTAAGGCACAGTACCTGGACCAGTGCTTTTCTTGCACATTATTGACACCATGATTGGATTGACTCAGGAATTTACATCTTGGCAGATGACTGTGTATGTCACAGATCAATCCAAACTGAACAGTGGACATGAATATGGGACATATGATTCCAGACTAAAAAGTGCAACATAATGCAAATGACACTGATGGCCTACTTATCCTAGGTCCAGAGAGAAGTTTAGAGTCATTAGTAAACAATTGGTACTTGTCGATGTGTGGAGAAAATTCAAAGATGTAAAATATGGCCAGTCAATTCTTGTGGTTTAAATATATGGTATATAATATTGAGAACTGTTAGAAAATTTGGTTTGTGTGTCTGTATGTTGAAAACCAAACAACTGGTGTCTTAAACAACAAAGTAAGCACTTCTACTATTCCATCCAATTATTCATACCAAATTACAATGGTGATATACAAATATATTTTGTGAAGGTATATACCGAAGGAGGAATACACAGTAAGCATCAATGTACACTAGGAGACCCACCTAAATCAGCTGCATTTTAAAATACAGAAATAATAGAGCACTTATTACAGATTAGAACTGAATTTCTGTTCTAATCTCAAGCCACGCCACCACTTGGTACCAACTGAAAACAACATCTATATATACTGGCTAATGTGAGAGTGTGATTTTGTGTATTTGGTCCATTTAGGTATATCTGGAATAGATTTGGGTTGATTTGGGATAGACTTGGGTGGACTTGGGGTAGATTTGGGTGTCTTTGTAACCCAAACATTTAGGGGTCACAATTATTAGTGATCTGAAATGAAACCTACAAATCAAAAGAATGTATGCAGTAAAGTAAATTGTACATTAGGTCAATTAAGATATAACTCCTCATCTTGACCAATGCAGAAGAATTAACTTACATGGGTCAAGTTAGACCTATTTTAGAATATGCTTGTACACTATGGGACCCCTATTCCAATGTTCTTAGGCAATGAAATTGAAAAGATTCAGAAGTGAGCATTCCATTATATAAACCAAGAAGTATGACCTCAGCACTGAATAAGTTGTCTTCAAAACTATTAAAAACCTTTGACTAGAAAATAGATTATTATTTTTCTACAAAGGTCTAAAAATAAAAGCAAAGCAAAAATACTACAATATGGTCAAACCAATGAAAACCCAGCACAAATCAATATGAATATTTTCTTATCTGATACATACATACACATGAACTGACAGCTTAGAAATTCAGTTTTTACCCCAAAACATCCAAAGGCTGGATTTCATTACCACAAATATTAAGTTCTTGTTTTAAAGGTTGATGCTGCACAGTGCAAGAATATCATTATGATATGGCATCAAACGACAGTATTTATTTTGGGGTTCTCATACATCCTTATTTCTTTGAAAAGTCATTATTTACATGCATCAAGAAATTCATATGGCAAAATCAATGTCAAAATAACACAGATCCATTACAAACCAAACTAAATGTCAAGCACTGTAATGTCACCATAAAAGCAACACATGTTGAAAACAAATTCGTACTATCATGGCAACTGCTATGATTGACCCCACTTCATAATTTCTTATCCCAGTTCAGTACCTGGTCATTATTATAAAAACCAATAGTAATCAATAAATTTCATTTGAAGGTTTTTTAATCACATTTAACGTCCAGAGAATTTAACAATCAGGATCCAATAGACTTAGGTTAAACTATTTATGTTTTTCTACCCCCAAAACATAAATCTCAGGGTCGATGTCTTATATTGTAAGACTATGCGCATACATGATCGCATTCACATATACCTTTAATCAGACTCAAAATCGATCACAGGTTGTATGGCTGTTTTGTAAGGCACAATGTTATAAAGATAGCATGATACCAGAACTAACCCACCCACCATGGAAAGTAGTATCCCTTGTGGCTTTGTTATATATAGGATATCCCTATAAATGCAGACAGAAGAACATCAGATCCCTGTCGTCCAGGAACAAAATTGAGTGAACGAGGAACTAATTTACTGCAAATTCCTTCCCAAGCCTCGATGTGAAATTGACGTACGTCCGAATTTTCAATGTTAGCTTTATATAAAAATTTTAATGTCATAATTATTTTCCTACCAACTACAGAACTTGACACGAGTTTCTAATCAACCAAAATGCATATAGATCTGCTCCAAAAACGAAAGTTGATGTTTTGTTGCTGCTAAGTACACTGTCCAATATGGATGCCGAAACGAAACAAAAAACCGGAACACTCTGGAACCACGGAAACGCTATTGTATACCACAGTGTATAGATGTTTCTGTATTTATAAATCATAAGTTGACATTTCAATATTAATATTATGAGAGAGCAACGCGTTCTTTCTTTACTGACGAAAAGTGATGTAATAACAAACTTTACATGCAAGAGTTGGACAGCACATTAATTAGAAAATGAATCTCCGGAATTACGGAAGCAAACATTGTGCAATTTGTATAGAAATAATTTATTAAACTTTAATGAAGAATTATTGCAATCTTGTATTCACTGTTGGATGTATTTATATTCATAAAGGCAGTTATCGGAACATAAAGAGAATTTAAAGGAACAAGAGGGGAAAAAAATCAAAATTTATACTTGTAGTGGAAGTTAATTTTTGGTTTTGTCTATTTGTCACCTGAATATTCCTCTATTCATTCAGAAGAAAATGTATATGCAGTGGTAAAAAATGAGTTAGCTCACCTAAACATGAAATATGCTGACTGTAAAATAATAATTGCAGGTGATTTTAATGACTATACCGGAACGGAGCCAAATTTTTTCAAATATGATAGCATTATTGACCAACTTCAAGACTTTAATTATATAGAAAACGAAGTAATGTATGATCGGGCTAATCCAGAGTAAGGGAGATAAATCACTGTGGAGAAAAACTTCTATAACTATGCCAAATGACTGGATTGAGAATCGCCAATGGCAGATGTGTATCAGATAAAGGGATAGGTAAATTTACATGTATGCATGACAATTCGGCCTCAACAATAGAGAATGTGTTAGCCAACGTACGTGTTTTAAAAAATACATCATCCTTTGACATAGATGATAGATTAAAATCAATACACATGCCCATTGTATTTTCACTTGTCTACACGGGTAGACTAGAGCAAAAGGCTATAAGTGTCTCTGGGGATAAGGAAAAAAATAAATACATATGGAACAAAGAAGAAGGTCTATCTTTTATCCAAAATTGCAAAGATCTTTTATCTCAAAATATGGACAAGATTTTAAATGATATAAACAATAACAAACTCAATGAATGCGTCGAAACAATTACTGATATTTATCATGATGCAGCAAGCATAATGAAAACAATCAATATAAAGCAAATTCTAGCTGTGACATCTCCAAGAAGAATTGTTAAATGTCAACCTTGGTTTGATACAGATTGCACAAACGCCAAAAGCAAAGTCTTAAGATAACAAAAACAGTTTAGATTTAAACGTACAAGTGGATCACTTGAAGATTATAAATTTTATAGAAATATGTATAAATGTCCTACAAGAAGCAAGCAAAAGCAATATGAATTTTTTTTAAAAAAATAGCCTTTTGTCTACATTATACTCTAAAGATACACAACTTTTCTGGCGGCAGCACGATTCACCCAAAACCACCCAAACCCTGCCCAAAACCACCCAAAATCTGCCCAGATCCACTACTAATATGAAATAAATTAAACGAAGCATACTCAAAACCACAAGAAAACATTGGAAAGAGTGTAGTATTATTTTGAAGAAAAGGACGACGGCATTTATTTTTGATATTGGTTGTACACATTGAAACAAGGGAGACAAATGTTGCTATATTCATCGCCAGTGCTGTTGATCATAAAGATTCAGTCAATAAGTAAAAACGGCCACATTGTGAAGTAAATAATGGACCACCAGTGCCATTCATACCAACGAGGATGAAAACAATAATATATACACCACACTGTAAATGTTCTTGCCCTCATTAACAACTGGTTGTCGCTACGGGCTATAGCGATATATTGTATTTCTTCGTTGCATTTAAATTCTTTTTAGAATCATCTGAAGTAAATAATTTCCATTTAGTGCCATAACTGTCAAATGAGATTAACAGAACATTACAAACCACGAACAACTGAAAGTACCACATAATTTCTTTATAATCGATTTCAGATTTCTATCAAATATGGCATGTCTCGCCGCTAATTAAAAATTTATAAATATGTACAAAGATTGTTGTTCAAAGTCTTATCAAAAACAGTTTTAAAACATGAAATGAAGTATGTCAACATTAAACTAATGAAGTTCAACTCAATTGCATTTTGCATGTTTTAAAGCAAAGCATAAATGCAATCAACATAATACAGGTAATGCTTGAAAACTATGTCGTAGGTAACTAAAAGTTCCTAAAATTGTACTATTTGAAACATTGCAAAGAAGTTTCATAAAAAAACAGATCAAAAACTGGAACAATGGAAATGCGTAGCCATTTATCGACATTAGACAAGTGTATTTCAAGTTCAATTTGCAGAGCCTAGGTCAATGCTTGCTATTATCGCCATTTCTTTTGCAATGTTCCTTCCGCCTTTGCACGCTTTCTTTGCCCAGGTTTGCATTCCGCATCTATTTTCGGCCGGATGCATTCCATTGGATGAATATATGTACTTCGAGGTATTGTAATTTCGTTGCTTTTGTAAAAAATTTGTAAAGATTATTGTCTTTTCTGCTGATGTTTTTGTGCGCCAAATCGTTTCATCAATTACATATAAAGAGGAAGGGCCAAATAATTTATAATTACCAGAGCCATATAGTGCGAGACAAAAATCTATAAACTGAGCTTGAGTTACACTATGTAACCTGTTAATTAATTCGGGTATCTTGTGTTGTTTCGAATCAGCAACCTGCTTAAGTTTATTATTTATAGATTCCGAGTTGTTGCTGGTCCAAAGACTCGTGATAGTTTTGTTTTTTAATGGTTCTGTACACAAAACATTTTAATTTTTTGACTTATGAACTTTTTGAAGTACTGTGCGAAATTTGGATATTGTTTTAAATACATTGCCAGATCGTCTTTTCGTCTTCCAAACTCAGAGTCATTTTGACTGAATATCAGGCCATTGTCTTCACTGAAGAGCATACAAAGTATTGATTTTGTGACAGGATTGTCACATCCGTGTTTATGCAAAGAGTGCCGAATGTTGTCTTTAATATGCTAAGTGCAATATAAAAATTCTGCATTACAAAAGTTGGATCTTAGAGCACTTGTCAGAGCTTTTTCATCGTCCGTACCAAATATTAACTTATCATCCCCAACTTTTTCGCGAATATGCGAAAAGAATTTGTAATACGTGTTTTCGTCCGACTCCCAATGAAGACACAGCGGACCTAAGAAAATAGGGTATTGATCAGTTTTCCTGTTTACAACGCTTGTATTTTTGTATGACATTGCAGTTACAAAAACCTTACCCAAGTTAAAACTTCGGTCTAATGCTTTTATCCTGTCCTAAACAATTTTTGATCAAGTCTAAAATTTGTTCTGTAGTATACAGTAAAATAACCGGGCCTTCTCTTTTGTCAGAATTACTTCCTGGACAAAGTCATTTGTGTGAAGTTCACCTAAAATTTCTATTAAATCATCGGCTAGATTTTTATTTCCTGGTTCAGATGTTTTGATTTTCTTTTCTCTATAAATTTTGTCTTGAATTTGCCTTGAAGATTTTGGTGCAGTAAAGCTATCTTCCTTATTTATCTGTAAATATCTATCCGATGACTTTGTCTCCCCTATATCATTTAAAGCTTCTCTTAGAATGTTTGGATTTCTTCGCCGATAAGGCTCATTATGCTTACTGTTTCCATGTGGTTGGTTAATTTTTAAAGACCTTACCCCACACTATTCTACCACAGCAGGTTTTTGGATAAAATGGATTTGACTGGGTGCCTTAATTATAGTTGTTACACGTATTTTAAACTTTTCATCTCCTTTAAGCTTTGTGTAATATATGTGGAACGAAAGTACTTGTTCAGTTTGTGGTTCAATTGGAATATATGTAATATTCTTATTTTGTACCTGTTTCGTACATATTAAATTGTTTTTTGTATAAACCAGACGCATTCTATTTTCCAATTCAAGCAAAAACGTCTGGTTGACAGCAGTTCCCGCATGCGTGTCCCATACACCACAATCGTAGGGAAATTCATGTTTTCCTTTATGGTTATTACCACTTATGTCTAGTACGACATAAACATTATTGTTAGGCCCTGGTGGTATATTAGTTGGGCAATTGTTGGTGTTAGTAAGAACTGACAAAATGTCTTCGTTGCTTAAAAATCTGTCATTTTGTTTCAATTGTTTCATGTAACGTTCTCTGTTTTCACAATTAAAAACTTCAGTTTCATGTAAAATTATGTTCTGTATTTGTAATATATATATATATATATATATATCTTGTTAAGTTTTTTTTTCGATGAAAGTAAGATAACGAATATATGATTACGAATGTTAATAAATATTTAATTGACACAACTTCAAAGAATACACGTGCAAAATTAAATGAAGTTTTCTATAATCAGCCGATTTCGAAAGTGCTGATTTTGGAAAAGTTACAGTATATTTTTATTGATACAATGGAAAGGTTTTTATTATGCTTAAAAAATCTAAATGAGATAGCTCGTATCTGTCATGTTTTGATTTCGGATAGAACTTTGCTAATAACTATATGATGTAAATTTACGAGCTGAAAATCATTTTACATGCTGTTATGATGTATGAAAAAGATTTTTATAATGCTTAAAAAAATCTAAATGAGAAACCTCTTATCTATTTTGTTTTGATTTCGGCCAGAACTTTGCTAATAACTGTATGATGTAAATTTACAAGCTGAAAATCATTTTACGTTCTGTTTATATGCATGCTTAAACAGTACAAACGACTAACATAAATCAGTTGTTCCATTCTTTTCCTTTAAATAATTCACATCGTCTGAATCAACCTGCAATATGGACCGAATCAGCCACGGTCCAAATCAGCCATGATGCAAATCAGCCAGGATTCATCATTTGCATGTGATTTACATTATGAAACTTTACAGTTGTTATAGAGATATATTTTTCTTAACACAAGAAAGTTTCCCATAAATGCTGAACACATCATTTAGAGTTGTAAAGATACATGATTAAAATGTATATGTTTTAATTATTGTGTTCTGTTCTGTCTATCTGCTTCTTTCATACCTGGGGACCAAATTTTTGCTAATGGAGACGTTATGTCTGGTAGCTATGTGGCGACCCAAACAAGAAATCTACATTGAACGCTGTGATAGAGATATATTGCTGTTCAAAATTTTAACCCTTTATAATTTTTAACAAAGTTTAAGAAACATACATGATCCAAATCCAGTTTTCCCCATTGTGTTAGTTCTTCTTCACTCATGGACTGACACTGTCTATGGTACCAATTTCCACACGTAATACAGTAAACACACTCAGATGAACAAGTTGCACTACAACTGCCACAAGGATATTTCTTGGCGCGCTTTGGACCTATTTTGCACAATTGAATTAAAATAAATATACTTGATGTAGCAAATTATACTCGTTGTAGCATAAATTCTAAAATGATACAAATTGCTATTGCAAACTTATATATACCACTTAAATCGATTAAAAATAATCGCACCATTCTCATTAATGTTGGAACATTTTACCTTTTATTTACTTCTTTGATTTTCACCTCCTTCTGTTACTTCCGTGGTCTGCCGCTTTGTCAAAGTATGTACTAGAATAATAGTTTGTATATATATCAATTAAATCAATTACAAAATAATCTCACCATTCTCATTCCCTGTAGAACAACCTACTTTTTATCTACTCACTAATTTGATTTGTACCGCCATATGTAACTTCCATGGACCGCCGCTTTTTGACAACATGTACTCAAATAGTTTGGTTCGTACAAAAAACAATTTTTTGCCTTACATTTATATGTACGTATTTATAGATCTTTGCATCTGCCTTGCACAAATGATTCACATGCGCAGAAGACTGCTTTATCATTATTAGTAAATTTCAAGCGACGACAATATTCTTAAATGCAATGACATGAAGTTTAAAGAAAATAATGGATCAGCAGTTATTTTCACTTCATTTTAGAAATAACGAATCAGTACCTTTACATGATTTCAAATTTTTTTATTTAAAACGTCAAGAAGAAATATAATATATTGCTATAGGCCTTAGCGACAACAAATTGTTAACAAAGACAATAAAAAATACATGTAAAAATATTTATAATATCCTGCACATGTTATTGTTGTCATCCTCGTTGATATGTATGGTACACTGATGGTCCGTTATTTACTTCACAATGAGGCCGTTTATAGTTCGAACGTATCGACTGGGTCCGCCTTTGACTTGATAACCAGCACAGGGGATCAATCCAGTAAAATTTGTCTCCCTTTTGTCATTTCCAACCGATGTAAATACTAAATGCGGCATAATTTATCGTCTGTTTCAACAAGATAGTACTCTTTCCACTGTTTTCTTGTGGTTTTGGGTATGTTTCATTTCATTTACATAATGTTTGTGGTGGATTTAGGCAGGTTTGGGGTGGTTTTGGGCAGGTTTTGGGTGGTTTTGAGTGAATCGTGCGGCCCACTTTTCTGGCGCCTAGTAAAGAACCCAACTACTGGTATGCAAAACAGTATCACGTCTGCATCTTGGTATGAATATTTTTAGGAATTATTTAATTTTTCCAGTTCTGTTGACCAGGTACAGGAAACTGATAACATTCAAGTAATTCACGAGACTTTAGATAGAGCAATCACTTAAGAAGAGGTACGCCTAGCATTGAGTAAACTGAAACATAACAAAACTGGCGGAATAGATACTTTATCCAGCGACTTCATTATATGTACGACCAACATAATAGCACCAATATTAACAATATTATTTAATAAATTATTTGATGTTGGATATTATCTAGAATATTGTCAACGGCTATCATCATACCAATTTTGAAGAAAGGAGATGCAAATGAACCCTCCTCCAATTACAGAGGCATTTGTCTACTACCTGTATTAAGCAAAGTGTTTACATCGATTTTAAATAACAGAATAAATGAATGGGTGGAGGAAAAAGAATAACTGGCGAAGAGCAAGCAGGATTTAGAGCAGGGTATTCCACAGCAGATAATATATTTATATTATATACATTAATTTGTAAATATTTAAGAAAACGTAGGGGTAGATTTTATGTAGTATTTACTGACTATGAAAAAGCCTTTGATAGGATAGAGAGACGTTTACTGTACCGAAAGCTAGTTAGTGAAAATATTAGTGGAAAAATGTTAATAATCATTAAGGCTATTTATATTGATGTAAAAGCATGTGCCAAGTCCAACAGTCTTATTATCGATGTGTTTAATTGCCCTTTGGGCGTGCGCCAAGGTTTTGTTTTATTGCCTTTACGCTTTTCTTTATTTTTGAATGATTTGAAACCCTTTTAGCTGAAGGAAACAGGGGAGTGTCTGTAGAAACCTTACAACTAGTTTCACTTTTTTATGCAGACGAGTTAATCGTCTTTGCTGACAGTGCTTACCAGTTGCAAAATAGGCTCAATAGGTTGCATACATATTGCCTAAAGTGGAAATTAAAGGTGAATATGAAAAAACAAGAGTGGTTGTATTTCGCAGAGGTGACTATCTCAGAAGTTACGAAACGTGGTACTATGGCCGTAAACAGGTAAAGATTGAATGATATTATAAGTATTTAGGATGCATATTTTCTTCAAAAAACTCTTGGCATATGTGCCATAAAACTCTGTCCTTGCAGGCTCTGAAGGCTGTGCATATATTAAAACAAAGTCTTTCAAAATTTGGCAGATTACCCGTAACTGGATTGCTTCGTCTGTTTGACGCAAAGATAGCTCCCGTATATAATTATGGAGCTGAGGTTTGGAGGTATTATGATGCCAATGATATTGAAAAAGCTCATTTGTCATTTTGTAAATATATCCTTGGTACATCTAAGTCTACTCCAAATTCATTCGTATAAAATGAATTAGGAAGAATTAGTATGCAGTGTATAGGATATAAACGTATTTTGAAATATTGGCTAAGAATTCTAAAAATGCCAGAAGACAGATATCCTAAACAATGCTACAATTTACAGTTAAGATGGGGGGGGGGGGATTGTGAATGCCTGGAAAACTGTGTTAAAAGCTTCTATTTACATTTGGATTTGGCAATGTTTGGTGTACTCAGGGGTTAAATGATGAAAATATATTTCTTAGATTGTTCAGCCAGAGATGTGAAGATATTTTTAGGCAAAAGCAGCAGGATGAGATTAAGTCGATGAAAAGACCGCACTTCTATAGGTCATTGGGAGTAGAATTTACTTGAACAAAAATATCTAGAATTGTTGGGAGATAACGTTCTTCGTTATATAATCACTGTGCTTAGAGTGGGGAACTTGTCAATCAGATGTAATACGGGAAGATATAAAAGTATCTACTATGAGGAATGATTCTGATTGTGTCAAATTTGTAACGTTAACATCGAAAATGAATTCCATTTTATTACTGCTTGTCCGCTATATGGAGAAATACGAAGAAAATACTTACCCACCTTTGTATATAAAAATCCAACTTTAGAAAAATTTAGGTCCTTTATACACAATGATGCTAGTAAAATTCTGATGACAAATTTAGCAATGTTTACTATAAAAGCTTTTAAAGACTAGAGACTCCTGCTACATAAGACTTTAGATCAATATAACAAAACTTGCTCCACACAAGTTTTAGCGTTACCCGCATATCCATTTCTTTGTTTACTGTGCAGTACATACTTGTATCAAATCTACATCCGAAACAAGCAATAATTATTAATTTCATGTATATTACTTCTTATAAATACGATGTTCTTTTTGCTATGCACTACAGCATCTGTTTGTACCGCATGATGTATGAACATGTATCATGGCCCAGTGACCTATATTACAAATAAACATTATTATTATTATTATTATTATTATTATTATTATTATTATATATATAGAGAGAGAATAGTAGTATATATATATATATATATATATATATATATATATATATATATATATATATATATATATATATATATTAATTTTGCAAATAAATTTTTGCAAAACTTATTGTAAAATAATAAATATCACAATGTCATATTTCATCAAAAGTTATATATTATAAACGGCCATAAATAAAAATGTTGGATTACAGCGACATTTTAAATGCATGCTGTGTACTGTTTACTGGATAATTCTGCAGAATCGACATTAGATTTTAACCTATGGATTACAGAAAATATAAGATGTGGGTATAATAACAACGTTCTTACACGCATGACGCATGCGTAATGAAAGATGCCTTCACATTGAAAATCGGAAGAATCAAAATAATACATAAAATTATATAACCTTGATAATGTCATGACGACATCATGTTCGTCATTTTCAAATGCACGTGATTTGTGGAGGGGTTCTGTGATTTCCGAGAGCAAGATTTAAGTTCTTATTCAGACATATCAGTTCCCTTTCTATGGTACCATTTCCAACAATCTAAGCAGTGTATGGTGTCATTTTTACATTTAGATTTACACGTACTACATGGAAATTCAGCCGTTTATACTGATTCAGTAAAGAACCTGGCCAACTGAAAGAAAATTTGCAGATTTTTATAATTTTTTATACCAAGACCCATTGTTCTTGAAGATGCGACAAATAGGACGACGAGGTAAAAGTATGAAGAAGTTGGCATGAAACTCATTATCGACACTTTATAATGTTCCGACCTCTAACGACTCATTTAATTTAATGTGAGTAAAGACAGTCGTATAATACCGATTGTCAGGTTTTGCAATGATGTTTAAAATAATCACAGCTACTTTAATCCGATACATAGAATCTTAGTTAGTATGACAAAATTAATATCTATTCATATCCTTAAAATTTTCATTAACATTATACACACAATCGGATTTTAAAGCGAAACAAAATACAAAAAGTAGGACAAATACCAGTTATCAGACCAGAATTTTATACTAATTTATTATTATAAGTAGCATATCGAAAAGGGCATCTCATACATTTCTTTTCCACTGGATAATATTTCTCGCGGAATTGTGTAGTAAAATATTGTTGAATTATGTATTAAATTAAATGTACTCGGGTTTCGTTACCGCGCACAGCATAACCCAAGTATTGTTTATTTTCGTCTTTAGTTATCGAGTTTTCAAAATACTGCGATGAGAACCCCAATTACCTCAAGTTATCAGACTGTGGTTGTCAACTACAACCAGGGTGCGGCGGGCTCTGTTATGATGTTATGTATATCTATATTTTTTGCAACTCTTGGTTCATGACTGTAGAGATTTTATTCATTGCTATAAATTGTAATGATCATTTGTACCCAAGACATTAACAGCTATTTTTTTTTTTAAACTTGGGTATAAAATTCTATTTTAAGATATTACGAGTGTAGATTGTGTAGGATCTATAAATAGGTCTTGTCAAGTTTCTTATAATAAGACCGGTTGTCATCTTTGGGGTAATTTCTCATTGGCTAGAGACTTTAGGTCACATGGTTTCTTCGAAGAATTAACATTGGATGAGTTAGGCCACATGAATAGGTATTTTTATATGTTAGATTGAGTAGTAAGATCTGTCACGTGGGGTATATTGCAAAATATAGACGTAATAGACTCTTGAACGTGTATATAAGGAGAGAACTAAACAATCAGATTCATTCCTATTTTGGATTCATTCCTTTTTGGGAGTCTTATTTCATATGTTTAAATAAGTTTGCAAATGTGTTTAATGTTGTATTTAAATAATTTAAGAGGAAACATCTGTTATGATTATTCAGTGGAAATAGAAATTACTCATTGGACTATAACATTCTTCTGGGACTATCGTGAAATATTCAAAGGAGTTCTGGACAATGCCATTTTGACACGTCAGGAATTTTGGTGAACCTGTATATTCGTGGATCCGACGTGTGTACGGAACTTTTCATTCCTTTGGACTTTGATAGAACTTTTTAGGATTATTTTCTATTCAATTTATAAAACTGTACGTTCATCTTAAATTTTCGTTTTATACTATTGATAATTAAATTGTTTGTTAAGTTTTACAACACTTGTTGGTTTTGCTTTTTCTTTCTGTTACTTAGTTTGTGACCATAGAGTCGTAATAGAAATAATGGGATCGTCCGGGACACGAATTTCAGAAATATTTCAGAGAAATTAAACTTTATTTTTTAAATTAAAATTTATTATAGTTCGATATTTTTGCCCCTGGTCTTTTGATTTTCATGGTGAAACCAACAAGCTTTCACAATATCATCCAAAGTAGAGAGTTTTCTTTTCCAACCCGACCCAAGAAGGGTTTGAGTGTTTAAGGAAAGTTGAGTTGCTTGAGCTTCCCAACCATTATTCTCTTTCGAACATAAAATCACCTTTGTTAAAACTGGAAATTAAAAGTATTTTGGACAAGTATTTGGTAGACAAGGAAATTTTTTTTATGCGAATACTTTAGTTTTAATTACTAAGTTTATAAATAGCTCTGACATGAGATTAAATGAATTGAAATAACAAACACAAAAAAGCAGAAGGAAATGAAGCTAAGATACCTTGAGCTACAAAGGAAAAAGAAGAAAGAGATATGCAAATGAAGAAAAAAAGAGTGACAAACGCAAATACAAAAGAAAGAGAGATGCAGATGAAATTGCAAATGTTAAAGGAAGAAAGAGAAAGGCAAATGCAGGTGCAAATACAAAAGGAAGAAAGTGAGATACAAATGAAAAGTGCAAATACAAAAAGAAGAAAGAGAGATGGAAATGCATTTCAAATTAAAAGAATTGGAACTGGCAAGAAAACAACATTCAGAGTTTGATGTTACCAAGAATATTAGATTAGCACCCTTTTACAGAAAAATATGTGGATCAATATTTTTCACATTTTGAAAAAAATAGCTGAGAATGTAAATTCTGGACTTTGTTTTTACAGAGTGTACTTGTTGGGAAAGCTCGTGTAGTATATACTTCACTGTCAGTAGAAGCAATTGCTGATGATGATTTGTTCAAGGAATGTTTTGTGAAGGGTAATGAGTCTGTACCTGAGGCATAAAAAATAATATAGGCAAACCCATGTCAAGTTTATTAGGGAAAAAGAACAACTATCTAACAAGTGCTGTGCATCTAAAACGATTGATAAAAATTATGATAAAGACTTCAAGAGCTGTGTCCATAGAGACATAAAGATTTACCTTGATGAACACCATGTAGTTTGAAAAGTGCTACTTGTACAGCTGATGACTATTCCTTGATGCACAAAGTTTCGTTTGTCAATAAGGAAATTGGACTATTTTTAAACCTATGAGGACATGTTTTTGAATTGTATGCACTCCTGTATTATTCCTGGCTACAAAATACTTTCATTTGAGAGAGATGGAGACCATGGAGACCCTTTTGTACCCTATTTATTTAGAAAAGGAAATGAACTTCTTTGACTAGAACTGAAAAAGAACACAAGTACCACAATAATGTAAAGGGATTCAAATAAGTGCAGTGCAGTGATGATTTCTGTCTAGGTTTTGATGGTTCTCCTTTGTCTTACAAGACAAACATGCAGACTTTGAATGAAATTACCTTGGTGTCTGATCTCTACTATATTTCAATCAAAAGTTATTTAGACTGGAAATTAAAATTTAATAAATAAATGTTAATTTGTCAACATCCAATTTTTGATTAATGGGAGTAGACTTCCCTTTTGTCTTGGAGGATACGGTTGCACTTAATTATTCAATGAAGTAACAGGAAGTATATAGACTGCTGGTGGAGCAAAAGAACGTAAACCTTATTAGAAAAGTTACTTTGATAAAATCCTTGATTTTGCCTAAATTGATTCGTCTTTTTTCAAATATGCACTGTCCTCAACCCCCACATGGAAAATGAAAAGAATAAGCTATACCTCCAGTTCATTTGGTGCAGAAACATATAATTATATAATTACAAACAGACATTCTTGTAGCTTCTTGTAAGGAATTAAATCTCATTAACTTACACTCATTCATGTGTTATATAATATTTTCCTGCACTAGGCATTTATTGGTAAACAAAGGTTTATGGCATAAGTTAGTTTCTGAACAAATATTTGGAAAATGTGCAGGTATATACATGATTTACATTAGGAAAAATAAAATGGAAAGAACTCTGAAATCTGTTGAGAATATTTGTTGGTGTGAAGTTATTTTTGCTAAATCAACATTACATATCACAAGATGGAGATAAAGTCGTGTTCTTTTTATTCAACATCTTTTGTAAGCACAAGGTTCTCATAAAGCTTTGATGAAATAATAAAAACCACACTAATAATGAGGGATCATAGCCAGTTATCTTTCCAGCAGGTGCAGCCACAGAAAAAAATGCTCCCGATATTTGGTTTTCCTCTGAGTTTATCATTAGCCAGAACAATCTATTGTTGATCAATCAAGTGATAAATAATTGTCAAAAGTGCAATAATACATGTATAAAAATATTGTCTTATTTCAGTTTTCGGTGTATCAAAATGTATACTACATTAACACTATAAGACACTAAAATGGCAGTTTGTCTTCTGCTTCAGTTTAATTAAAATAGTATATCTTACCACTTTTGGTCTCCTTATGTTGAAATCTTTAGTGCCAACCTACTATGTATATATAAAATCTTAATGCTACTAACTTCATTTTCTTATCCGCTGATTAGAGTGGCTTTAATAAAACCATGTGGTTAGTGTTGCCTGATGAAAGTCTCTTAAACAATAGTTACAAAAGGAATGCTGCATTTTCTAGCTAAGTACATTGAGGAAAGAACTTAATAAGTAAATACAAAATATACAACTTATTGTCTTATTATTTTATTCACTCATTATAAGACAATTAATTTATGCAAAGCAACTATGAGAACAGTTTTGTATTTAAACTTTAAACGAAAATATAATAATGGCCTTTTATTGTTAACAAAAGTGAAATATATGGTCACAGAGAGACAGAGAGACTTGATATGAATTTATAATAATTACCTCTATGAAAAGGGTCAGGACTTGTATTAATTTTTGATTAAAAAAGGAAGAGGTGTGTGTGTGTGTGTGTGTGTGTGTGTGTGTGTGTGTTAATCAAAAACAATTCCCTTTTAAAATATTACACCATATGTTTTATTGAGACAAAATCCAATGTACTGTTCTAAATCTTATTGCAAACTGTCATTGCAAAACTGAATTTAACACACCAAGAACGATACAACTTTATTTAGACCATGATAATTCTCTCCTTTTGTTCCTTCCAAGTAATGTAGGTTACCGGTATAAAATGAAAATAGATCATTTCATTTCTAGCAATTCTGACATATATCACTGCACACACAAAACACACACACACCTTTACATCCTCTCTCTTTCTCTCTGTGTCTCTGTCTGTGTGTATCTCTCTCTCTCTCTCACCAATCCATGGCTTAATATCAAATTAAACCCAATTTAAATAAGAAGTATAGTCATCATAATAAAGATAATAATACTCTTCTCTTTAACTGAAAATTATTTTCTGGAAGAGAGCAGCAGTAACATAGCAAACTTTTTTTTCTCTTACATGTATGTGACTTCTACAAATACTGGTCTAGGATGACATCTTTGAAAAACTTATTGTTGTAGACCTCCAAATTGAGAAGAAAAAGAAAATTTACAGTTGCATATAACGCAAATATGATATTACCTTAATAATATATAAAATAAATGTTTAACGTAAAAAATATATTGAATGAGAATCTTGTATATTTCCAAACCAAACAGCTAAAATCATTTCTAAGGAAGTGAATTTCTTTTTTACTTAATACCCCACCAAGTAACTATCTAAAGAATTATTCAAACTAAATTGCTGAATCGTCCATGATTTATACAATTTTAGGGATATGAATCTGTTGGAAAATAATTTGAAAAATGAATCACAGAGTTAGTTGTGTGAAAATAAGTATTTTATTGTTATGCTGAAATGAGAAAATGTGATTTTCCATTTGCGACTAACATATTACCGATTATGCCTAATATTTACTTTCCTACTGATTAACTCCTTTTTTCGCCCAGATAACTTAGCTCCTCATCTTTTTTTAAATCCTCTCTAACTGACGATAACGTCCATAATCCATCTGATTGAGACATTTTGTAAAGCAATATGAAGATGCTATATTTTTATTGCCTGTTTGTTAAGATTGAAATATGTACCGGAAATACATAACAGGCCAAATTTGTTATGGCCAATTTTAGTCAAACTTTTATATTTGCATGCCACACCTATTTCAACTATATGCATGAAGTCTTTTTGAATTTCCTTGCAAACAAGACATGTGACAGCTGTCAGAAATTGTATAGTGCTGGTGTTCTACAGGGTGCAAATGTTGGTCCAAGTGCTCTTGAGAAACCAAAACTAAATTCGCTATATCTTCCTTAATTATAGGAATTTTTCAATGCAGAAAAACCTATTTGTAATACAAGATAAGTCCTGTCTGAAAACATGTTTGAAATTTAAAAAAAATTATAAATTAAATTTAATGGAAATTTAAATAACATTTAAATTATAAAAACTAAACTTTATTGAAAAATTACATTTTCATACAAGTTTTAAAATTCAATTTAACAAATTTTAGACAGCAAAGTTGACTAATGAATGGTATTTGAAACAAATGGTAGTTTGGATCTGTACAACTGATAGCATTTTTCCTGGGGGTAGTGAAGCAAGAGAGCTCAGAGTGACTTTGGCAGCAAATTGCAATATGCCTGTCCAGATGCATATAGGCGTACACACTAAAGAAGCAATGACAGGTACTATGTTCCACATTTATTGTGTCAGGTACTTAGGCATTTGTTTGTATAACTAATAGCACACTCAAATTTAAAGATCTGATGGGACCACTACCATGTTTTATAGCAAAAATGCATTCCATTTCAATGTCGATAACTACAAAAGGCGACAATGTAATAGGAAAATACAGTTCCAGGGAGGCTCTACCTTACTGAACAATCATGCTAATCTCTCTCATGAAGACCTCAGCCATGTCTATGAGGTGCTATATATCAGTGTGGTGATATGAACTAATCTTGGTTACTTATGGCAGTACACTGCACATGTCCTTATGAAACCTTGCTATTACCACCAGACTACTGGAGAGCTTCCAAACTGATCCAACTCAACAATTTGTTCCAGATACCAGGCTAGACCTGAAAAGATATAACATGTTTCACTTAATTCTAGAAAACAGTAAGATGTAGGTAAATGAAGTTAAAATGTGTTAGATATGGTGATTTCAAAATAACATTAAGGTTGCAAGCATGGGAAAAAATATTAAACTTGACAGAATGACACTCAGAAATGTGAAGCAATGGGCGTGTATTAAAGTGATAAATGCATCCTAAAATATATGAGGTTTCTAGAAGCATATTTAGCCATTTACAGGTTAAATAACTAAGTAGATAGAGTATGTATCATAAAGTTTAAGGCAATGTTGGGACGGTGAGGTTTGATCATTCATGCAAAGATTAGTACATACCAGTATACAGTAAAGTCAAGTGACAATGTACTAAATTAAAATGTATTACTATAAGCAATCTTATTCATGAGGGAAATAACAATTGTGGATATTGCAAGTGAATACGGCCAAACGTGGCCACACAGATCAACTATAGGTACCAATAGATCCTATATCATCAACTAAATGTGAAATTCTGATCCTCAAAACTGGTTAACAAGGATGGACTATGTGGGATATATATAATGTACTTGTTAAGATCAAATGTGCAAACATAATTCATAATAATAATGATGATCTGTTTGAACATTTTTAGTGTATTTTTAAGGTTGTTGGTTACCAGTTATCAAGCTCAATGATTCAATGGAATCAGATATCAACTGAGGCTACAATACTGCACTCTGTCAAAGTACTAAATTGAACATGTCACCATACATAGGCATATTCATGATGAATAACATTTTGGGATATTTTAAGTGCACACAGCCAGAAATGTGCCTTACATATTCACTATAGGTACAATGTCTGCCTATATCATGTACTGAATGTGAACGTTTGATCCCAAACATTTTAAAATATATGGATATTTGTTCTTGTGGGATATGTAATCATGTTAAGAACAGTTGAAAAAGTTAAATTCAAATAATCTGTTTGCATATTTCTTATGTAATCTTTAGAGCGTCAGTTAACAAATATTATTAGTAATTAATAATGCATAAAGCAAAATGGATCATTAGAATTTCCATAATATCATATAGGCCACAATGCGTCACTACATTAATCAATATCTTAACCAAACTGAACAATAAAATGGAATGGATTTTGTGTTCAACTTACCTCATTTAGCTGTTTTCTTACATCCAACGGTAGATATACCTGGGGAAAGTATATTTGATCCCTTTGAACTGTATTTCATTCTCTGACAGTTTAAAATGATTTAGTAGAGAACTTAAGTAGGTTCCAGTATAACGTTTTCATCTCTGTCCTCTCACTAAATACCCAATAACTATGTTTATAAACAATTACTGAAAGCTCTACAAGCAGATATGTGTTAATCAGGAAGTCACCCCATCATAAACACATAAATTAACCACTTGGACCCATAATAAAATAGTTTGAATGACCTAAAGGCACAATGCAAAATAGAATTTTGTCTTCGTGTATTTTAAATGAAGGTCTCATTTTAACTTACAAAGATATTTTCTCTGACAAAATTTGACAAATATCCATCATTGCAGCTTGTATATGGTGTAGGAATACATACATGCTGATATTATTTAATATCATTCCCAATAAATATTACATATGTGCATTTTGGGAGGAAAAATTTAAATTTAATTTTAAAATAAAAATTCATTTAAATTTTTAAAATAAAAATTAATATTTTAGTTTTAATTTCATTCTTATATTTTCAGAGTCAATATACATATTAAACTTTTATGTGTTTATCATTAATAATAAAGATTTTATATCAATTTAAACTTTAATCAATACTGCACTGACAGGGCCCAGAACACAATTAATTTTACTATATATTCTCTACATTTGTTCTCAGTAACTGAACTTTCCACTGTGACAATCAATGCAAATCATATGTTAATCTAACATACCTTCAAAGGTGACTTCATGGTGAAGTTCTTGTCATAGGTTCACCTGCATTTTTTTGAGAGACTGGACTGTAAACAAACCAGCGTGCAATGGAACACAGATTTCACTTCCAGATCATCACCAAGACCTTATTACTCACTGTACACTGTGGCCGAAACACACAAAGACAACCACACCATAAGCTCATATTCTAAAGAATAAACAATTGCCTTTAAATCCATACCAAGAATGCCTAAATCTAACTCTTATATCACCACCAAAAGCAGACAGGAAAAAATGCTCTAAAAATAGACTGTGACTACATTCGTGGGTACTGAACTGGAACTATTAATTGGGATCTGATTCCAACTGGCTACGGTCCCTCATTTCATAATGTACTTTGATCTTAACTCAGTGAAGTGGAAAAGTTAAATTTGAATTTTCTTTGGAAAGTGCCAAATGATTACCATTACATTTGGTCCATACTAATACAATGTGCAATTCTTGCAGCTGAATGAACCAATTCCTTTGCTTTTGCTAATCATTGTGCAAAAGATATCAAACTGGTTAGCTTAATATTAGATTTCTTCATATTAATATGCCACGAACCAGTTTTTGAAAAAAATTTATTGAAGTGATAATGATAAATGCACCTTTTGTAAGGATGCAATCGAACATATTTTAAGCATTTAATCTATGACTGTTTGGTTACTTAACATTTGGAATTTGTTTGAGGAATGGATCCAAACTGATGACCTGAATTCTAGAATAGATTTTACAATAGAAAATACAAATTATAATGATGTTATTAACTTCCTAGTTTTACTTGCAAAACATGCTGTATACTAGGGGGGACATGATACACCTGTGCTGCGTATCAATACCATTCATGATACGCAGCCTGTGATACAATACATATCGATACACATATGAAATTGATGGTCTTTCCATCTTTGGAAGGTAGGTGGTGCCCTTTCATGTAGACATTCTGGTCCTATTTCCAGCATGCAGATGTCAGACAGACATATAATTATCATATATTTATATGTAATTTTCATTGATGAGACGATAACAACAATACTTTCAAACAGACTACCGGTTGGTTGCATTGAGTTTTATCCAACATTTTAGGCCATCTAATGGTGGTTCCATTTAATTCCCTTTGTTTTGTACAACATGAATGATTTTTAAAAAAAATTATTACCAATTCCGTGTCTCAGTTAAAGTTGGAAGACATTACAATGTTATCTTCAAAACAGAAGAAATAATGCAATTTCCTCGTGCAAAGAAAATCTAATCTAGAACAAATCCGCGCATTGGAATAAGGTTGAATACAAGCAAAATCTATCGCATTTTACTTCCTGCAGATGCAAAAGTCTGCTGCAGCCACAGGTACTTGTATTTGTTAGTGAAGAAGGAAAACTATTGACTACCAGTACACCCAGTCCTATTCTGCAATTATATTTAACTTACTCAAGGTAATAAACTTGAGCCGTTGAAATCTGCCCCATCCCTCAATCTATCTTAATTTCATTTATTCCATCAGTGCCTTCATTCACTGGTTAAATATCTCTGCATATAAAAGAGAAATTACAAATTTGTTCCCCATGTACAATTTAAGGAGAGATGATGACAGGATTTTATCTTAAGGAAGACCTTTCTCCCCCTTTATCAAAGAAAAAAGGAGAGGGAGGAAGATATGTCATAGGTCAATATCTACCTAAACTTCAATATATGTCTCTCTTCCTGCTCCAGTTTCTTAGAGCTTTACTGAAATCAACATCTTTGACAGATGCCACCTCTAGTTGTATAAGCATTAATCTGTTAATTAATTCTGAGCATATTCTGCTCCTTTTCTTTGTATCAACATTGTTTGTTGCATCTTTCTGAAGGGGCATACACATTGCTAGCTTTGTCAGCTTGAATATGTTGAGAAACTGATCTTTGCGACTGTTATGTACAATTTTCCAGAGCTCACTGATACTATCTTTTTGATACATCTGCTCCAAAATAGGATTTTTTACCAACATAAACTTCCTTTGTTAAATCTGTAGTTTACTGACTACTGTGCCAAATTTCTTATCTGTTCCATAATGCTGTATTTAGTCCATCAATGCTTGTACAGACAGAGGTATTAAAATAAATATCTTTACTTATTAATTTCATTTTTTACCCTTACTTAATTCAGTTTATCTTAAACCTTATATGGATATATGTATATGGTTTTGTAGCATATGATTCGCAGGGCGAAATTGATTAATTAAAAACAAATAAAAATTGCATTATACTTTTAAATTGTCTCTATTTTAATTAGGCTCAGTATTCTGCCCTTTGTACTTTGAATTTCGAAATACCACTGCAAGGGTTATGCTATTTGTTTTTTGTCCATCCACCATGCACATCTGACTTGTATTTAACACCATTTCGGCTCAAAATCACTCACTGGTATTTCCATTAACACTTTCCCAGCTCCTATAATCTGATACACTTCACAACTTTAAAAAATATTGTCATAATCACTATCATCAGCCAGGATTTGCAGAACAAAATCATAATGAAACATGCTGGGAATCAGACATTTTGGGTTTTCTAGGTAGCCCATATTTTAAACACGCATTTATGAAACTTTCTTCATGAATGGTTCCAACTACGCCATAATGCTTATTCCTGGGCATGATGTGCTAATCAAATTTAGTTTCACAACCGATCATGTCATACTAGAAGAACCCAGATGTGGAACAGTTGCTATCCAAAAAAACAGATGTCGTGACAAAAATGGTTAAATAAAAATGTATACTTCACCGAGCACATTTTCATATGTGGGACTTTCAACAAATTTGCAAGAGTTCTCGCATTTCACAGTTCTCCAAGCATGCGAATTTGTACAAATTTTGCACAATTCATGCAATGGCACACCCTAACTGCATCTCCGCTTAAGTAGTTGACATATCTAAAGACTTTCCCGCAAAGTCTCTCTCTTGCTCTGCCAATACTTCCTGTTTGTCACACACATAATAAGCTACACTGATTTCTTATTGGTGGTTATTGCTTAACCTGGACCGGAAAAGCAATAACCACAAATGAGAATTCAATGTAACAAGTTTCACCTTGCAACACTCCGGTAGCGTAGCTTTCAAATCGACCAAAGGAGTTAAGATACAATTCAAAGTAGAAAATTCGTATGAAAGAGGTTATTAAATGATGAGTAAAGTACTTCATTATACATGCAGAACACGTTTGGAATGTATAGTATATGCTGAACATACTTCTGGGTTAAGATAATTAGCATGAAATGGGGGGGGGGAGGGGCAGATTACAAACCATGTCATCGTGTTAACTTGTTGACGGTGAGTGGGAATTCTCAAAGTCTTTTTCGTCTTTACTAATAAACATTAGTGCCTGTGACTGCAAATTCTGTTTCAGATGGATTATAATTTTACAGAATAAGAAGGTAACTAATAATAATTATTTATGGCTACTGAAGACTAAACTAACATGCATGTGGTATGTATCGTTTTGTATCAATTCTCCATCTCTTGTATCGATATGTGTATTGTTTCAACAAAATTATTGATGCATTGATATATCGATGAATCGTTTCACTCCTACTGTATACAGATCGTGTTGTGCATAAAACATCTCATATCTCACCAATTATAAACAACTGCTTTTTATCAAATCAAATACTGGAGTTATGTAGCAAAAGTTAATAATGGAAGAGTTTGAGAAAACGTGGACTCTATTACGAACTGGTGGGATGTCATTATTTTGTTATTTATTTTTTAAGCTGTTTAATACTTTCATTACCCTTTTCTGTCCAAATCAAACAACATTATCTTAAAACAAACATGCAATTTAATAGCAGCTTGGTTTTGTGTACAAGTATCTCTGTGTACACTCTGTGTGTGTGTGTGTGTGTGTGTGTGTGTGTGTGTGTGTGTGTGTGTGTGTGTGTGTGTGTTTCAGTGAGCAAATATATGTAAAGGTTAGGATTCAAAACAGCATAAGGATATGTCCAATAAGTCAGGTCAGTCAGTGATGTAGGGGAACAAGGAAATCCTTTGAACTTAAGTTCAACAACAAAAGGACTTTCTTGATATATTCTTGACGATGATTGTTCATAAACCTTGTATAGTCCAGAAATACAAACTTGGATATGTGTATAAATCAGACTTCACTTATAAACAAGATAAAAATTCAGCTGTATTTATATTTCTTTTATTCAAAATAATAACAAAACGTCAATTGAAACTGAAGATTAAACAAAAATCCCAAATACAGAACAGAAAAAAAGTATATATTGCTCTAATTTCATAATAAGTTAAACATTGTCTTACCTTTAATGAAAATGATTAGTCTGTAGCAGTTCATGATTTATATTTTTATTTAAAAAAATCTGTATGTAAATGAGTGTGGGTGGGCTTGCAAATATTCTGAAAACCTTTCCTACCTAGGAGTTGACCAACAAATTTTAAAATGCGAATTGACTTCTTGCTGCGTATAGGCCTAATGGAAGAATGGATGGATCATAATAACTGCAGTTTTAAAACACTAAGGTTTAAAAGCATTAATGAATGAATTTTACCTTTTTCTTTTGATGGATCATAATGGTACTAAATTGGAAAATCATGAACTGAAAGCAAAGTTTGATCCTGAAGTCAAAAACTATTGCTCTGATTTGGTAATAATCTAAAAATTATCGTGCTTTTAATTACAGTGACTAGTCTGTAAAATTTCATATTTTAGGCAAGATTGTTGTCATCATAAATAAACATGGACAGGGCTTGAAGACAATTTCAGAAAGGTATACATAGATACTTTTTCTCCCCGATATTCCAACTCCTCTATTGTAAAATTTATTTCAAGTATTCCCCCTGGTAACAAGATCAGAACAGTTTTCAAGCTAATGAAGGGGTGGAGGTGGTAGGGCAAAACATAGCTGTATGTGTCATTTTCAGTTAAAGAAAATTATATCTAAAGTATATACTGTGCTCAGTACTTCCAAATAGAACAATATCAACCTGACCTCTATATATTCCAGATTGCTTTCAGAAGGAGAATTTATGTTTACCAATTGGTTTAACCACTGCTTCTTTGTACATAACTATTTTACAATCTTATGATTAGGACATGATATAGTCAGCAAGGAAAGTACTGCAATTACAGTTATTTGATAATGTTTGTATCATCACTATAACCAATTAAATACACTAGTGTAAATCTCTGTTAATCTAAGCAAATGTATCTACATCTGTTTCTGTGAATAAGAAGTTCAAACTTATTTCTAAACAGGATAGCAAAATAGCACTATTGATAATTTTATGACTAAAATACATTTTAGGGCAAGTTTTCTTCAAGAAGGGAGTAATACGCTGGAAAAAATATTTCATCAGGGTGTATTATTTTATATGTAATAAACAATTATTTAAGAAAACAAAAGTCAACAGCAAATAAAATCATGGAATTGTATGTATATATCAGTTCTTTGTCTACACAGTGAATACTTATTTTATTTTGTATTCTCTCATTTAGTACATGAATAAATCATGTGTTTCTAGATTGGCTGAATTTCATCTCTCAAAGCCTATGGCATAGTATTTCCTTTATATGTATTATAATGAGATACTTTCTTTTGCTAGCTCTTCCTGTCTTCTCACCTTCACTGGTAGGTCAACATATTTGAAGAACAGACCTCAGATTCTTACAATGGTACTGAGGAAATGATGAATGACAGTGGTTATCTCCCTTGCCTTAGTTCTCGTAGCACTTCAGGCAATACAATTATCTTTTCAGCAAAAATTACTTGTTAAAGGTAATTGATTAAATATTTTTTCAAATTATTTATGAATTTTTTAAATCAGTCATCTGTTAGGAGATAAAATGATGACAAGACAAATTATTTATAATTCAAATTAAATGTATTTATTGGTACATTATTTGCAATCATAAAAAAGGAACATGATTACCATTATCTTATAAATTATGTTCACCCCTTTCATCCTGCTTAATGCAGTATTACCTGAATGATCTAACCCACCTGTATTCTCAACATTTTATTGTCAATACATATTCTCAATATGTTATTCTGTTACTGCTCATTATTTCCCGTTGCAAAGATTCCTAAATTTAAAGCAGAGTTAACATTGAATGATATTATATCTGCTTGCTGGAAAATGAAAAGCCCATTTTCGATCCAGTTAAATCCATTAGAATGCTTATTTTAACTAAATGCCTTGTTACAAGCTTACAACCATCATATTTGGCATAGCTCTTTTAAATGGTACATGCCCTGAACATAAATTTCCAAGATTCATACTCATTTGTTCTACCTGAAAAGTCATAGAATATCTCAGTTTTCTTATATCTCTAATATACTGGAGGGCAGACTTGTTTTTACTCTATTACAAAACATACATCACTGTTGATGGATTCCTTAGTATCTTTCACTACTTCTATATAAATATGACATGTCTGATTGTATTATAGAGTGTATTCAATGCATTCTGCATACAAGCCATGTCCACAGAACAAATGGTTGAATTTACACCTAGAATGTGTTCAATGCATTCAGCATGAATGTAATGACCACAGTTGAATGGAGTGTTAAATATCGAAAAGACCAGAATTCAGGACTTAAAAATGATTTTTAATAAATAAAAAATAAAGCGAGATAGAACATGCTTTTTAATCCCGCATAGTGACTATCATAAACACAGTGTTTGTCACAACACTATCAATTTCAGATAATATAGCGCAGACTTGTTTGTCTAAATGCCAAAAGACAACATTATAGTACACTATATTATGGTGAAATTAATTATATTATTTTTCTTGTGTATTAACAGCTAGATTTATTATATTGACTGTAACACATTCTGACATGGTAGCATGAATTAAATGAAAAGAAATAATAATTTTAGTACAAGTGTACTTGAGCAGTGTGGTGGGAGATAGCAGCGGCTTTATACAGAATTATATAATATTTATAAAGCATTTAAATTCAATAATAAATCTACTTAAAATTTCTCATAACAATACAATTCAGTTTTGGGATTTTAAAGTGCCAAAGTTAATATCGGTTATGTAAAAAAATATAAATTATGGTTTTCGATTGGATTTGGAATATATGGCCGAAATTCTTTTCTGCTTAGATGTTCATACTTTGCCGCTCTGACAGCTATCTGCCAGTGCACTGTCTTGCACTCATATTTATAGACTCCTATTCACATCACACGACCTTAGTTAGCCAATCAATGTTTGTCTTTCTCAGGGCTAGCCATGGCGGTAACCAAGTCAACTGTTCAAACTGCATAGAAAAATCCCTCTGAACGCAAAATTTAGACGGAATTAAGTTGTCCTCTCAATGTCCGTGGTGTGCGTTTTAACTTTTAACCTTTTTTGTATATTCATACCTATAATTACGTAGAACTGAACGAAACGGACAAGTGAGTTTCGTTGTGAATCGAGCGAGAGTACAATGTACTGGTGATGCAATCTGTCATAATATGGTTAGAAATAGTCTTTATCAAGTGCACACTATTTTGCACATTAAAGTAACATAACAAGTTCTACATAACCAAGAACTTACAATAATAAACAGTAACATTAGTTCTAACTTATTGTTCAACAAAAGTCTGACAAGAGAAACGTGATTCTTTGGCTGGGCGCATTGATTCCATCCCTATCCTGCATCTCCGCTGTTCCAGTAACAAAACTCACTGGGTGGTTGAAGTCACTAATTTATGGACTAACATTATATTTCTGGCTTTGATAATCCAAAATCATGGAAGGTAATATAATTCATTTCCTAAACTATTCATGTGAAATTGCAACACGACACACGCATGGTCCAACATGGAAATGATTTGGGCACAATAACTGTCAACACGTGAACTTCTTTCCACTTAATGTTGATGTCCCAGGGCTTGTAGCACTGTTTTTGTCTTTTAGATGAATTCCTTGACGAATTCATTAATACTCGTGACGAAAGCGTGACATTACGAGGACCAGGGCAAGGTTTTATACTCACATTTAGTATAAAACACAGAGTCCATGTTTATAAGAGATGCAGATGGCGATCTAAACAATGGTGGGTGGGTGGCATACGTTAAGGAAAGACACACATGGTAGACGTTTTCAGTGACAGATAAAAATGACATGATCAAATATGCCATAGTCTCGTAGGTCAAACATCATCTCACATCTCAACGTTTAACATCAAATAATCTTCACACATTAACTGGACGATGTTTATGCATGCAAAACTCCATTCACAATACCATTAAGGTATTATAACATACTGAACTGCATCATGCTTTTCGGACGTTGTTTCATGTTTTTACTTTATCATTATTAGCATTATTATACAAAGGAATGTAGTTCTTAATAGTGCTCAGTACTTTGGTTTGTTGAGGCAGGTATTACAATATCTAATCCTATGTGTTCATTCTTCCTTTTGTTCTTAAACTATCTTCAAATTAACATTCTTCGTGCAAAATGGACATTGTGATAATAAGTTTTTAGGAATGCATATATTACAAAGAAAACCACTACAATATGCACACATTATTGTTCCTCTTCATTTATAACCTGTAAAGCTACAGTTGTCGGAACCATTCTCAACCTTTAGCCATCCTTTTACAAGACCAGATTTGGGTTTAGGTGAATCCTCCTTTCGGATCATCTATAGAAAATATTGAATATATACATGAATCATCTTTGACGGTTAAGGCAACAAATATGCAATGTATCAAAGAAAACTTACTAAAAATATAATTGGAATCAATGGAGAATACCCATTTCAAAACAGAATTATTTCAATGTTTAAAACTGTACACAATATAGACTTTACATACTGATCTTTAACCCATTTTTTAAATGATGATACACAGCTATTAGACACTTCATGTCATTCCACAGAGTAAATGTGTAATTTCATAACGAAGTTGAGGCATTTAATTTGTTTTGTTGAATTGATTCAGCTGCCATCCGAACTATTTTTCCCACTCCCTCAGTCTATATAGGCCCAATGCTCGAGAAAAAATAAAATGTTCTTCTTTCATCTGCAATCCAAAGCACATTCCCAAACCATACTGGCATTTTTTACTTGTGATATAATACAGTTAGACTACTCTCATAATGAGCAAATAAGATACAGAATTGGGAAGGGGGAAGGAGACAAAAATTTTAATATATTATCCTGTCTTTTTATCACAGCTATCTAAAAACAAAAATTGAATAGGACAAAAGTGAATCTTCCCATCCCTGTCATACAGCTAAGAGGTATATGCCAGATATCAGTGTTTATCTGGCTGTCACCTGTGTTGAATCATCCAATGAGAACAAAAAATATTGTCCAATATTGTATTAGTATTTTTTACAGTGCATCATCACAGGAAGCTACATTATTTAAACAGTGGCAATTGGAGTTTGGAGTGAAGTGCCTTGCTCAAGGCACACCATATTGGCCCACCTGGGGTGATCAAGTTGTAGGATTCAAACCTGCAACATTCTGTTCACGAGTCCAGCATGATAATCACTGAGCTACCACCTCAAACCCTGAGAAGATATGTGCAAGGTGGGATTATAACTAAGAATTTAAAATTGTGACATGAGAATCCTTCTAAGAGATCATAATCATCCTGTATCACAAGCATCCTGAAGATTGTTGGAAACTGATATTAGATGAATGGCGACATAGTTAAGCAACTTGTAAACAAAGAATAATTTTTAGCATGTAACAACAAAATATTGGAATGTTGTGATATACTCCATATATTTAATTGCTGTACATATTCCCTATAATTATCTACAAGCTAAGGTAGTATTGCCAGATCATCATACATTACTGTGTTTACCACTGTACCAAGTTTGCCTGTGTAACAATATAGGTTTTATATGTTTGTTTTTTTTTGTCAAGGCAGCCATATTTGATTGAGGACAGGCATCATGATAAATAAAATAAAAGATCAATGTAAAATAGGTAAAATACTTCAAATATACGGTCAAACATGGTTATATAAACCACATTCTCTTATAAGTTAAGAATTTGCCTGGTGGGAGATACATCATCACAACACTTACTGAGTTGATACTCAAACTTTTCATACAGAATGGAAATCAATATGCTTGGCATGAATGTGCTCCATTGTCATTTGTCACTGGCAAAGGATGCACTTGAAGAAACAAGAAACAAATAAAATGTACATAATGCCACAAACAACAGGAATACAAAATGTCTTCTATTAATACTGATAATGTAAGTGTTCATCACTGAGTGGGCTAAAGGGAAGGTCTAAGACGATTAGTTATGAATTTGTCAGTGTGTATTCATGCCTATGTGTCAGAAGTAAAAATCTATCTAATGTCTTTCTTTAAATATAAGACTCCTATGTCAACATCAGCAACAATCCTGGTTTCATTGAGCGGTTTGAGAGCAACAAAGCAGTCTTTTCTAATGATGACATAATGAGCATAATATACTTTGCATGGATGTGAAATAGGCTAAGTATAAAAGAGAATCCACACCAAACAGAAACTAAAATCTGTTATTATTATATAACTGTTATTGTGCTTTTTCATGACTGTGTTGTTTTTTGGATAAACAATGCAGAATATCCAGACAGAACATTGATCTATAATATTCCTGTAGTCTTCCAATTTAATTTGATTCTCCCAGAACATTCAGGAAGACAATGACGACTTTTAAACTTGCAGGACTAATCTATAAATCCTGCTGATCATTGCCACCGCTATAATTCAGCAACAGTTTGTCACTGGATATGAAATGTTCCTTTTTCCAATCTTTTTTCATAAACAAAATGTCTTTTTTGTAGTTTAACATCGTGATTATTCTCACATAAATATGAAAAAACTTTATTTCAAATCTGTATGCTTATTATCTAAACTTCTGCAATTGAACCAGAATCCAGAAAAGCCCACAGTGAAGTCTACTTCAAGAGGCAAGAACTTACTGATACAAGAAAAAACTTAAGAACTGATGAAACAGACTTTGCAAAATCAATGTTAATCCAAAAAAACCAAATACACAAGGAACTCTGAATGAGCATTAATCATTTACTACTTGAAAAAAGAATTTTCAGGAACCTTCTTTTAATTGCTGAGTATTGAAAATATGTCTGATATTCCCAAGAAAGTTCAACATACCACATTTTGTAACAAAACTATTTGTTTACATGTCAGTTAACATGTTCAAAAGATACCTTTACGTGCAAGATAAAATTCTTTGTCATGGCCAACAATATCATGAATAGAATATCATTCAACTTGTCAAAGACAATGTTGAGATACACCAATGCGCTAAGTTTGGTTAAATTCAATGGAAATTTAGTTTTGAGAAGCATTTATTTCAGTGGAATGATTCAAATTATTCATCAAATATATCCACAAACTGGAACTGAAAAATCCATCCATACTTGTTTGTGTTATGATCAAAACTCTCAGACAAGACCTTTGATCTTGTTCACTGGAATGCAACTAAATACAAACTCTGTTCCAAATTCACTTGTATACTGAATAAGTTGTTCTCTCCAAAAGACCAGTGAAAAACAAAAATGCAAGCAATGACCCTTGATTTGACTTCAACGTCAATTTGATCTGGTTTTCAAAAACTGCTTCAGAAATGTTTGGGTATGTTGGTGCTCACATCTGCATCAATTCATTCAGACCCATTCAAATATTGCACAAAATGATTTAGTGAAAAGCCTGTATCAATGTCATCATTCATGCATGAGAAGCAGTGATAATAAGATTTTCAAAATAGTCACAATGGTATCATGTTCAAAGTCATTCAAAACCAGTAACTTCTTATTAGTTTTAGTGAAAATCCCATGTTTATAATAGAGGTAGCTATACATTGATTTTTAGGGTGGCCATCATTTTGGAAGTTTGATTAAAGGCAGTGGTGGGGTGGGTGGGTAGAAATGTTGTTATTGTCAGCTGTTTAAGAGAAGCCCAGATGACTGTGATTGCTTATGTCAGTCAAAGGGTTTATGCTGGTGATTGCTTACCACAATGTCATTGAATAGGTTAATACTTGAAATGGATCTATCTTTGGACTTCTTTAACATTCCAGTTCAAAGAGTAAATCAGGTGCATGGGAGTCTAATCGCTATTTTATATAAATTCTGAGTTGCAAGTCGATTTAAATCCTTATGTTGCCTTCAGTAAACTTGAAAACTAGTTGCTTGAAAAGATCCAAGACTTGGTTGCTTTGTACCTTGAGCAATGGTTAAATGAAAGTGAAGGTAAAAGGGTACAAGTTTGATTGATTACTGCACTCAAAGTAACCACACATAATAGCATACCCTTTTCTGTAAAAAAGTTTTAAATTTTGGGTGGTCATATTAATATCATTTTCATTCATAGCCAACCACATATAGTGAGAAATGTTTTAATACAAATCACATTTTGAAAAAAGAAACCCATCAAGAGTTGTCAAATCCAGTGCAAGTTAAAAGAATGAAAAGTAAGAAGAAAAATGTGAAAAGAAGTTATTCTTTCCAAAATGAATAATACTTCACATTTTGACTCTTATTTGCTACCAAAAATTCAATGTCTTGCTTCCATGGGTACCCGCATATAGGGGAATGGGGGAGCACTTGCCCTGTTCCCCACCTCAAGTTCTGGGTCTATGATACAATCTATTGAATCTAATGAGAAAACAGATAGCAGGCTGATTTTTTAAAGATGAGTTTGCTTTTCCAAGCTGGCTAACTATAAACACTATTAATGAACAATATCTGCACAGAATGAATGAATAAATAAATGCAATTATTCAAAGTAAATAATCTCAACAAATATTGTAAAATATTGTAGACACAATCAAAATACAAGAACTTAAAATCATCTTTATGCAGGGAGCAGGAACCTTTAGTATACATGTACTTAAATTCCACTGTTTGGATTTCTAATTCAGCTGTGCAATATTCTCCTCACACTTAATGAATGTTCGAATGAAGAACAGCGATAACTATCCATGCCAAATTTATAATGGATCAATCATAATACTATGTATCCGATTTTCCAATACAAATGGCAAATGTAAACAAATACCATATTCTCAACATGAGCACTCCAAACAGGTTCACACTCTAAAGAATTTCCAGTACAAAATAATTTCTACCTTTTCATTGACGAGTGCTGAAATCATCTCTGATACTTTTCAGCGATAACAAGATTTTCAAATCAGCTGATGTGGTGGACATATTGGATGTCACGTTGGCACCATATTCATTTAGAACCATGGACATCATTATAAGTCTTCTGGAAAACTCCTTGTCCAATATGACCATCCATTCACGGGCAGTAAAAGCAAGATTTTCAAGACAACCATCATAATTTTCATTTAAGACCAACTAGATGCTGTAAGAGGTCTTCTGGTGAAAATTCCATATCCAAATGACTTTCCATTTAAGAAGAGTAGTGATAATCAAGATTTTTAAGATGGTCACCATAGTGGCCATATTGATTGTTAACATCAGCGCCAATCTGGTTTTGGACCAACACAGACGTTATAAGAAGTCTTTTGGAGAAGCAACAATAACAAGATTTTCACAACATCTCCTGTGGTGGTAATATTGGATGTTCAATAATACCATTTTCTTCTAGGATCGACTCAACACAGGGACAAAAGTGCCTGTCAAGTTTCAAGGCAATCTTCTAAGTAATTTAGGAGATGTAGCTATAAAAACTTGTTCTAATGGATGGATAGACAACTGATGACAGACCATCCCATGAGCTCTTCTGGTCTTTAACCAGTAGCTCTAAAAGCAGTGAAAAAAAAATAACTTGAAGAAATTTATGAAGCACATTGACTTGTTGGTTTCTTACCATCATTACCTTTCCATTCTGGTCCTTCAACAAAGTCACTACTCAACTCATGGTCACTGCTAGAAGCCTCTTTCACTTGTCTATATCTTGATGGAGCTCCTGCAAATGTTCCATCAACTTAAATTTACAGCTTACAATAATAGATGAGTTAAAGATTAAAATCACATTAAAATATAAGTTCCTTTTCTAATTATTTTGAACTTCTTTCTACATGTCAAAATCCGGAGTGTTACTCTTCAAATACATGTAATCTGACCCTTCTTCATGTATTTCACTCATGCACATGAACTTAAATGTATCAGTTTCATCATATATAGCTTGCACTCATGAAGTATGGGTGGATGTGTGGGCTATGAGCATGACCAGTTTAATTTTCACCCATTAACCGTGGGAAAAAAAAGGAGAAAAAAAATTGAATGTTGTAGCCCAGTCAGAAGTGAATGATGACTAAGTCGACATACCTAGGTCAAATACCAATAAAAGTAATCATTTTATCCAATATTTCCTCCTATTAATGTATGCAAAGAGGACTTCTACCATGGAAACTGTTGCCTATTTTGAACTTTAATGTGTTTTCTAGGTTGCTATTTATTCTATACAACAACTTAAAGAAGACCAGAAATAAAACATTTCCTTTTATGTAGGTAATTATCTACACATTTTAATTCAACTGTAATGTTTATAAATTAAATATCGTAGGTGGGGAGTGATTATATTGCGCAGAAGAGACCGCGATTCCGTAAATTGCCGAGTTTTTATGAGTTTTGATGAGACGACAGATCGCGTGGTCCCGTGATGCAATACTAGCCAGTCCTCGAATACAAACAGAAACACAGCAAGCGAGGCAGAAAGGAAGAGACCAGATTTGGGTTGCACACTCAAAAGTTGAATCTGCTTCCAAGATATTCTCATAACTGTATCTGTTGAATTGTGTGTTAACAATGTGTTTAAGACCAGAAAGCAGAAAAGCACAACAGGAAGTATTTCATATTTTGGAATTTACAAAAAGCAATGTAATTTAAAATACTGTAAATACTTATATTTTGTGCTGTGCAAAAATGTGAAAAGGATTAAGTGATTGTGCCCAATGTAACAATAAAAAATTTAACACAATGCGATAAATTCATTTAAGAAGGATGATGTTCAATCGTATTATATGTAAATGACATTCACTACTTACCTCCAACACACATACACACCCCCCCCCCAAGGACTAATATCTTGAAAATATACATCCAACACTGAAACACTGAGAGATAATATTGAATTCTGGGTGAAGAACGGGTACTGACTTATGTGTGAAACAATATCCATTACCGGGGAAGTGTAAAACGCATTAAGAACAGTTTTCATCGGTCGTAACTTAAGCATTGGGTTTTTTATAATTAAAAAAGCAAAGCAGAAATCATAAGTAATTAATTTATTAAACATTAAGAAGTTTCCTTCTTATGATTCAACTACAGTGTATTTTACATTCAGGATACAGTTAGCGTACTGACAAATCTGATAATATATACATGTCTGGTATAATAGTTTATATATTGTACTGGTTAGTGCTCCAAGAAAAGTTTTTTAGGCACAGGCCCCGGGCTGGTGACTTAAATAAACTCACAAGCCCTGACTGAAATTACAAAAGCCCAGATAGTTCATACCTGTCAACTCTCAAGCTGGAAGAAAACATCCCGATTTTTGGGGTATTTCCCACCTACCTCCTGATCTTGTAATATCTCCTGATATTTCGCACAGAACTCCCGATTGTTACATTATGTCTGTCAATTTTCATTTCTCAGAAAAAACAAACAAAACATACATAAATAGATATAATGTACGCAACCTGCAGATGCCACATTCTATCACTTGTGAATACTGTTGTGGCGAAATCAGTGCCGGATTTAAGCATAAACTAAACAAGCTACAACTTAGGGCCTCACAGTCTGAAGGGGCCTCTCAAATTTATTTGATACCAAATAGGGCTTCTACAGCTTCCCATAGCTTAGGGCCTCGCTATGTCTAAATCTGGCACTGGATGAAATAATTAATATCACACGACAGTTTTTTTCTTCAGTAAATAGAATTTTAAGATTAAACATTATTGACGTAAATTTCAGATATTTTTAAACTACTACAACAGTACGAAAGTTTTAAAAAAATTTAAAAAATAAAATTGTCACCAATTAGCTTTGAATCCCATGAATGATCACTGTGAATGCTGTGTAATTTTCTCTGCAAACAAACTTGCATCTCCATTTCCGTCAAAGAAACTCAGCCAGTTAAGACCTGACATATTTCTCTACCGAATATGTAAAGTTTATTTACCATGATTAAACTAAAAGAAGGAATAAAACAAACTATACCATGCAGTATATGTGCCCCCAAAGAACTAATTCAGAATAAATATTTTATTCAGTAAACAATGTTACATGCCTTCAGACTTAAACCTAAGGATATAAGGTGGGACATAAAATGTGGGAAAAACAGTTGCCACATGTACGGTAACTTGTGACTGCAAATTTGAACTGTTAAAATGAAGTCCTAGGCATCGCAAGTTACAACAAAATAGGGCATCGTTTATTTGCCAATCAATTGCCAGTGCTTATATACACACACTGTCGAACATGGTTTCTTTGAAGTATGTCCGAAGGATAGTCTTTTTCACAAGATAAATGCAAGGATATGGATTAACTGTTAATTAGTCATGCTGGCTTTATCGCTTGTGTACTCAAGTCAAAACTTTAGCTATTTTGCAGTTTAGCCATAGCTGACCAGAATATGAAACAATGGGCTTGTCCTGGGGGATAATAAGGCATATCACAGGGAAAAATGGATCGTCCCATGGGCACTCACACATTGGGGCAAGGAGGTGGGTCATTAGTAGCCTCCCCCAATTTCTTTTGTCAGCCAGTGAACGTGAAACTTTGATTTTATACCTGAAATCTTTTCTTTTAATTGCTGTTATTTAAACTGCCCTAGGGATAGTTTTATATCAGTTCCAGTCCTTACAGATTACCTTTATACATACTACATGTAACAGACATAGACTGAAAAGGGGGTGGGGTGGGTGTTGTTTTTTGTTTTAATTATTATTTTTAATTTTTTTAAAGATTACTGAAAATTGTGTTTTCTTGAAACACGACCATGTCAGGGATTTAGAATCTTATTTTTAGCAAAGCTTCCATTTGATTAAAATCAGATCTCTATTTCACTTAGGACAGTAGTGATTTGATTTAGATTGTGCCGTGTTAAGGGATGTAGGTCAACATCTTGAAAATACATTTACTTATTTCATCAGCGTGATCAAAGCATTGAAAAAAAATAACTTGAACAAATTTATGAAGCACATTGACTTGTTAGTTTCTTATCATTATTACCTTTCCATTCTGGTCCTTCAACAAAGTCACTACTCAACTCATGGTCACTGCTAGAAGCCTCTTTCACTTGTCTATATCTTGATGGAGCTCCTGCAAATGTTCCATCAACTTAAATTTACAGCTTACAATAATAGATGAGTTAAAGATTAAAATCACATTAAAATATAAGTTCCTTTTCTAATTATTTTGAACTTCTTTCTACATGTCAAAATCCGGAGTGTTACTCTTCAAATACACGTAATCTGACCCTTCTTCATGTATTTCATTCATGCACATGAACTTAAATGTATCAGTTTCATCATATATAGCTTGCACTCATGAAGTATGGGTGGATGTGTGGGCTATGAGCATGACCAGTTTAATTTTCACCCATTAACCGTGGAAAAAAAGGAGAAAAAAAATTGAATGTTGTAGCCCAGTCAGAAACGAATGATGACTAAGTCAACATATCTAGGTCAAATACCAATAAAAGTAATCATTTTATCCAATATTTCCTCCTATTAATGTATGCAAAGAGGACTTCTACCATGGAAACTGTTGCCTATTTTGAACTTTAATGTGTTTTCTAGGTTGCCATTTGTTTTATACAACAACTTAAAGTAGACCAGAAATAAAACATTTCCTTTTATGTATGCAATTCTCTGTAAATTTTAATTCAATGGTAATGTTTATAAATTAACTATCGTAGGTGGGGAGTGATTATACTGCGCAGAAGAGACCTCGATTCCGTAAATTGCCGAGTTTTTATGAGTTTTGATGAGACGACAGATCGCGTGGTCCTGTGATGCAATACTAGCCAGTCCTCGAATACAAACAGAAACACAGCAAGCGAGGCAGAAAGGAGGAGACCAGATTTGGGTTGCACACTCAAAAGTTGAATCTGCTTCCAAGATATTCTCATAACTGTATCTGTTGAATTGTGTGTTAACAATGTGTTTAAGACCAGAAAGCAGAAAAGCACAACAGGAAGAAGGTGCTTGTATTTCATATTTTGGAATTTACAAAAAGCAATGTAATTTAAAATACTGTAAATACTTATATTTTGTGCTGTGCAAAAATGTGAAAAGGATTAAGTGATTGTGCCCAATGTAACAATAAAAAATTTAACACAATGCGATAAATTCATTTAAGAAGGATGATGTTCAATCGTATTATATGTAAATGACATTCACTACTTACCTCCAACACACATACACACACCCCCCCCCCCAAGGACTAATATCTTGAAAATATACATCCAACACTGAAACACTGAGAGATAATATTGAATTCTGGGTGAAGAACGGGGTCTGACTTATGTGTGAAACAATATCCATTACCGGGGAAGTGTAAAACGCATTAAGAACAGTTTTCATCGGTCGTAACTTAAGCATTGGGTTTTTTATAATTAAAAAAGCAAAGCAGAAATCATAAGTAATTAATTTATTAAACATTAAGAAGTTTCCTTCTTATGATTCAACTACAGTGTATTTTACATTCAGGATACAGTTAGCGTACTGACAAATCTGATAATATATACATGTCTGGTATAATAGTTTATATATTGTACTGGTTAGTGCTCCAAGAAAAGATTTTTAGGCACAGGCCCCGGGCTGGTGACTTAAATAAACTCACAAGCCCTGACTGAAATTACAAAAGCCCAGATAGTTCATACCTGTCAACTCTCAAGCTGGAAGAAAACATCCCGATTTTTGGGGTATTTCCCACCTACCTCCTGATCTTGTAATATCTCCTGATATTTCGCACAGAACTCCCGATTGTTACATTATGTCTGTCAATTTTCATTTCTCAGAAAAAATGAACAATCCATACTTAAATAGATATAACGTATCCAATCTGCAGATGACATATTCTATCACTTGTGAATACTGTTGTGGCGAAATCAGTGTCGGATTTAAGCATAAACTAAACAAGCTACAACTTAGGGCCTCACAGTCTGAAGGGGCCTCTCAAATTTATTTGATACCAAATAGGGCTTCTACAGCTTCCCATAGCTTAGGGCCTCGCTATGTCTAAATCTGGCACTGGATGAAATAATTAATATCACACGACAGTTTTTTTCTTCAGTAAATAGAATTTTAAGATTAAACATTATTGACGTAAATTTCAGATATTTTTAAACTACTACAACAGTACGAAAGTTTTAAAAAAATTAAAAAAATAAAATTGTCACCAATTAGCTTTGAATCCCATGAATGATCACTGTGAATGCTGTGTAATTTTCTCTGCAAACAAACTTGCATCTCCATTTCCGTCAAAGAAACTCAGCCAGTTAAGACCTGACATATTTCTCTACCGTATATGTAAAGTTTATTTACCATGATTAAACTAAAAGAAGGAATAAAACAAACTATACCATGCAGTATATGTGCCCCCAAAGAACTAATTCAGAATAAATATTTTATTCAGTAAACAATGTTACATGCCTTCAGACTTAAACCTAAGGATATAATGTGGGACATAAAATGTGGGAAAAACAGTTGCCACATGTACGGTAACTTGTGACTGCAGATTTGAACTGTTAAAATGAAGTCCTAGGCATCGCAAGTTACAACAAAATAGGGCATCGTTTATTTGCCAATCAATTGCCAGTGCTTATATACACACACTGTCGAACATGGTTTCTTTGAAGTATGTCCGAAGGATAGTCTTTTTCACAAGATAAATGCAAGGATACGGATTAACTGTTAATTAGTCACACTGGCTTTATTGCGTGTGTACTTAAGTCAAAACTTTAGCTATTTTGCAGTTTAGCCATAGCTGACCAGAATATGAAACAATGGGCTTGTCCTGGGGGATAATAAGGCATATCACAGGGAAAAATGGATCGTCCCATGGGCACTCACACATTGGGGCAAGGAGGTGGGTCATTAGTAGCCTCCCCCCCAATTTCTCTTGTCAGCCAGTGAACGTGAAACTTTGATTTTATACCTGAAATCTTTTCTTTTAATTGCTGTTATTTAAACTGCACTAGGGATAGTTTTATATCAGTTCCAGTCCTTACAGATTACCTTTATACATACTACATGTAACAGGCATAGACTGAAAGGGGGGAGGTGTTGTTGTTTTTTTTTTAATTATTATTTTTAAATTTTTTTAAAGATTACTGAAAATTGTGTTTTCTTGAAACACGATCATGTCAGAGATTTAGAATCTTATATTTAGCAAAGCTTCTATTTGATTAAAATTAGATCTCAATATCACCTAGGACAGTAGTGATTTGATTTAGATTGTGCCGTGTTAAGGTATGTATGTCAACATCTTGAAAATACATTTACTTATTTCATCAGTGCGATCAAAGTTTCCTCAGCCAAACAATTTTTTTCGAGAAACCCGACGGGCACCTCACTTTGAATACAGGATGGGTCCGAACTAAAATTAGAGGGGCCCTGCATGTTGGGCTATCAGAATTTATTTTTAGCGCTGCTGGTGTAGATATAAGATCTGTGAATTGATTGTTGCATTTTGTGGTCACTTACTCAGCCTTCTATCTATTTTCGTAACTCACACGTTTAACACTCTTCCCAGGATTTAAAATATCCAACAGTATGTCTGGAACAGTGCCAACTTTTTAGTCTAGGCCTAGCATTTGCGTATGAGAGCTGCCATTTTTCAGGATCCCTCTAGCAACATTCCTTAGAGAAATGTAATGAGCACATAGTGCTGTATGGTGCTGCTTTCAAACTGACTCGCTTGCAATAATGTATCCATACTTTCTTTATGTCTTTATCTTTTCGAAAAAAAAATGCTGTCCACAGCCTTTCCTTAATGTGCTATTACACCCATAAGCAATGCAAAATGGCATTATCTTTTACTCTGACAACTGCTGGTTGGGATGCTGAAGTTGCTACTATGATGTCACATCACGAAAGTAATCAAATAGGCGCGGACATTTTGCATACGAGGTCACGGAAATTCAGCTCCTTTAAGATATGCCAATATTTAAAGGTCACCGGCCATACTCCAACATTTTTCTTTTTACATCATTTTTACATTATTAAAAGTTACTATACTCGCACAAAAAGAATTTAAAAAAATTATCAAGTGTAAAGAAGAAATAATAATGTAATTATTCGAAATAGAAGTATACAATGCTGTTACTTCCCCTCAGCTCCAATTTCCCGCCTATAAAGGATGCCAACGGAAATGACGTACTTTTATCCCCTCAAGCCGAAGTACATGCTTGTTGTTGTCAAAAAATAAAATGCCATAAACTATGGATAGGGAACATTTAGATGAAACCATTGAAAACTAATTTACTGATCAGCCTAACATCAATATATGTGCACGACGCACTAGATTGGAACAGTTTTGAAAGCGACACATTGTTTCAATTTATTTTCAAACTTCCCATTAATACAAAAATAAAAAGGAATCAATGCTGTTTCACTATATCAGCCGACTTTATGTGTGTATATCAAAAAACAATTAGGAACTTGGAGGCCCAAACTGAAGAATTAAAACTACAGTTACATGCTATTAAGTCAGCACAGGGAAGGATTAATGAACAAGAAACCTCATGTGAAATGGCAATTCAGACAGACTCTCATTTAATAGCAACAATGTCAGATGCTAAGACACAGACAATCCCAATACCAGCCAAGAGAAAATGTAAAATGACCATGCAAATAACAACTGACACCCAAAGTAATCCTGCATTGCAAACAACAGTACCCCCCTCTCAGTCATGTGTCACACCTGCAACAGCAATAAGTGTACACCCATGGCCCTCAGCTCAGACAAGTCTGTTGTCTGCACCAACAACTGCACTTCCCAGTGCTCAGACAATTGTGTCAACATCAGCTCAATTAACTCACACAATGGAGACACCAAGTTCAGCACCCCTTCATCCAAGAGATGTGTCTGAAATACAAACCAGAGTCCAACACATGAAATCACAAGCCAGAAAAGATAGGACTCTAATAATTGGCTCCTCAATATTGAAAAGTATAATACCAAGGAGACTTTTTACAACAGATGTACAGACTCTAAGAGATGCAAAACTCGACAACATCACGGAAAGAACAATGAATACTGACCTAACTAAATACAACCAAATTATTATTTTAGTAGGTGGAAATGATGCCAGTGATGGAAGGTCACTAAGTCAAATCAGAACAGATTTTGAAAGTTTACTGTGTACTGCTAGGTATTGCAGTCCAGATACATGTAAAATAATCATATCAGGACTACCACCTCATGTGGACACCAGGGTGAAAGAAATCAATGATCTGATAATTGACTTATGTGAAGACTTCAACCTACAGTACATTCCACAATATACATATTTCTTTCTTCAGAACCTGGATGTCAACCTAAGTCTCTACCACAGAGACAAAATTCATTTAAGCAGAAAAGGAACCTCTCAACTACTAAGAAATATCAACATGTATGCCCCCATTTTCAGGCACTATAATGAAGAGTACTGTCTCTACTGTGGGGAAACTGGGCATATGACACAGGTATGCCATCATGGCGAACAGATTGAGTGCTTCAGATGCCATAAATCTGGATACAAAGACTCTGTCAATCAATGCATTATACATACTAGGAAGCTGGCAAAGAGCAGAATGCCAATGCTTCATCTATAACAAATCTAAATGTACCTAGTGAGACTCTTGACTAACACTGTTCAATGAACACTATTGTAAATGCAAATGTTAACGGATTTTCAGGGTCTGTATGTGACTTTGAAGATGCTAATATATATGTACATTTAAATATGGAAATAGGATGTCAGAATGATAAAAGTAGTATGGAGACAATCTCAGTGAGTACCCCATTGCATGATGACATACATATAATTGATATGAAACTAAATACAAAACGTTTTAACATAGGTCACTTAAATGTACAAGGTATAGCAGGGAAAAACAGACCAAACTAAGTTAATGTTGTCTTCCAAGGAAAATAATATACATGTTTTAGGACTCACTGAAACCAAATTAAATGCTAACCACAACGATGATCTATATCACTGTCAAGGCTACAATAAACCATTACGCAGGACAGAGAGACAGCAGGGGGAGGTCTTTTTGTATACATTAGGGAAGATGTAAATGCAGAAAGGCGACTTGACTTGGAGTCACAAGAAATTGAGAGTATCTGGGTGGAAATTTCTCAAGATAATGCAAAATCATTCCTAGTGGGTTTCATTTATAGGCCACCTTCCTCCAAAGCAATTTGGAATGATAACTTTTTGAAACAAATGTAAAATGTTCTTGCACAGGAGAAAGAAACATATATACTCGGTGATATAAATAAGGACCTTCTCAATACTTAAATAAGGAACAACTGGATGGAATTTATTGAATCATTAGGCCTAGTCCAGCTGGTAAATGAGCCACAAGGATAACAGGAAAATCAAGCACTCTTATTGATCACATTTATACCAACCTACCAGACAATGTGGCTTGTGTTAATGTACTAAAAGTTGGTCTTAGTGACCACTATCCTACTTTTTTGACAAGAAAGGTTAAATGCAAGAGAAATGAGAAAAATACACACAAAACTATCACTTACAGATTGTTCAAAAATTTTAATGAAGAACAATTTCTCAATGACCTATATAAAGTTCCATGTAATATGATCCAAAATTTGGATGACAGATGAAGCTCTGAGGGTGTGGACTGACTTATTTATGGTTGTAGTCTCTAGGCATGCACCACTGAAAGTACATCGGGTAAAGAATGAAATCCAACCTAATTGGCTTACTACTGAAATCCTAGACGCTATGAAAACACGAGACCAATTCAAGGCTATGGGAAACCATGCACAATATAAAGTATGGAGAAATAAAATAACAAGTATGATTAAAATAGCTAAAAAAAAATTATTATCAATCTTTGCTTGAAAACAAAAAGAGCAACAAAAACTCCATTTGGAAAGTCTTCAATGAACTCACTGGAGGAACACACAAAGATCAGATAAATAAAATTCACTCACTTCTGGTGAATGACACCAGAGTCACTGATGACAATGACATTGCAAATGTTTTCAATGATTTTTTTCACCAACATTAACACAGAGTTAAAAGAACCAGTGATTCAAAACAACTATAATGAACTGAAAAAGTTCTGCAGCAGCAAAATCTCTATGGAGTTATGTTTTTCTATCCCACCAGTATCAAAAAACTTTGTTAAAAAATGTCTCAGTGAACTTGATACCAAGAAAGCTACAGGACTTGATCAGATTGGTCCACGACTCATTAAATCTTCTGCCTCTGCTATTGTAGATAGCATCACATTCATAATCAACTTAAGTATTGCAACCTCATCTGTCCCCAAAATATGGAAAACTGCAAAAGTAACTCCTATTCACAAATCTGGTTCTAAGGATGATGCTGATAACTACCGGCCAATCTCAATACTACCAAACTTGTCAAAATTGACTGAAAAAGATTCATGTCATATTTAACCAAACACTTGCTGTTACACCCTAATCAATCAGGCTTTAGACAGAAACATTCATATGAGACTGCCTTGATCTCCCTAACTGATAAATGGCTTCAAGCACTTGACCAAGGTAGAATAATAGGATCTGTATTTGTAGATTTCAGGAAAGCTTTTGACATGGTGGATCATGAAATATTTTTGAAGAAACTGAAAATCTACCAATGTGATGAAAGCACAGTTAGATGGTTTACTTCATATGTAAGTGAGAAAACACAACATGTTTATCTAAATAATGTTCTGTCTGAAGCTGGATCTTAAAAGAACAATTAAATGTGGAGTACCACAAGGCTCAATTCTAGGTCCATTACTTTATTTTATTTATTAATGACCTACCACTTTTACTAAGGGACTCAATATCATCTACAGATCTCTATGCAGATGACACAACATTGTCAGACTTCCAAAACACAAAGCATGAACTCGAAATTTCTTTACAGAATGCCATAAACAAACTGGACAACTGGTGCACATGCAATGGCATAGTAATAAATATTGATAAAACTTAAATATTACTTATCTCAACACGGCAAAAAAGGACAAAACTTGATAGTGATGAACTATGTCTGACATGGAAGGATAGAAATTTGTAAATGGTATGTCATGGGAAGACGTGGGATACACATCATCAAGAAAGGCAGCGACGCTAGGTGATGCAAATCAGGCATGGACATTGTGCTCTTTTCACCACTCGTTACTATGATGAACGAATCCGTAATTGAACACCGCTATTAAATTCCATGAATGTACTGAAGTTGTCACTTTTAATTTATGTATTAATTAATTAGAATTTATTCTATTTTTATTGTTAAAAGGGGCTTGTATTTGTATTATTTCTTTCAATAGTCTCGCTCAGTTCTCTAATTCTGCCAAAATGTTTCAGAAAATATGGTCTGTGATGTATACTAAATGTATCAATCACTTTAAATATAAATTTAATAAATATAGGACATATAACATAGGTATGTTCCATTACTCAGATACAAAGTCAAGTTTCTTATATAGCATTATAAAACTGGATGAAATAGCTGTCATGGATGTCAAATAAAACTATAGCAGACACTGGATAACCTCAACCTGTCTATCCAGCAAGGTCGATCATAGAAAAAGATGATTATAATCCAAATAAAAGCTATAATATGTGGCAAAGGATTTATCCTTCTTTCTATATACATGAACATGGAATCATGGAAAAATCCTGCCAGAAACCATCAAAACTTTAATTTCAATAAAATACTGCCTTTATTGATGCCCAAGATTTTGCACCAGTCGAAAATTTGATTTATATGTTTGATATATACCATCATGAAAGCTGGTCTATCATAATCTCTGGGATAAACATTATGCCAACCTAATGAAATTCCATTGCAAACATGATAAATAGTTATTGAAAAACAAAGTTGTTAGTAAGCAGGAACTCAGATGATACTCCTCGTTTTGTGGCATGAGTCAGTATCTTAAAAGACAACCTAGTTTTGTTGTGTGACTTAGCTTAGTCCATAGATGTACTTAAAATGCATGCTTCATGGTAACAGGTTAAAAACTGTTGAAATTAGAGGAAATAAACCATCTTTAAGTTACAAATCCTGGAAAAAAGGTCACATTGACCTGGCTTTGATGTGTTAAAGGCTTTCATTCTAAAATGTGTTTTTAGCCATGTTTGGCAGCAACAAGTTCCCAAAAATTTGGTATTAGAACCCAGAAAAAAACTGAAAACATTTTTCATTCAGTCCTGAAAAGAAGCTTACAATGACCTAGTTTTGGAGCACAACACATGTTCATCCCAGGATGTACACAGTCTTTAATGTCAATATATAGTAAAACAAAAGCCACAGCCCTGACAGAGAAGCTTGATATAATTTATTAACAATTCAAAATAAATTCTAGAAAGTACATTACAGTAACCCAGTTAAGGTACATGTCAATCCTAAGATGTACCCTCACTTTAAGTTTGGTACCAATAGGTAAAAAGGTATTAGCATTACAACACAGCCATACTGGTTATAATAAGCAACTTTACAACAAATCCTGGAAAGCAGGTCATATAGCCCCTGTTTTCATGTAAAACATACAACAATCCAAGATGCACATAGACTGTATGTTTGGTAGCAAGTGGTTAAATGGTAGTAGAATCTGAGCCCAAGCATACATTTTTTAACAATAGTTATTTAATCCTCATACGTAGGTCCCAGTCTCCTATCTTAGAGTGCAATAAATGCATGTTCCAAGATGCACCCACAGTGCAAGTTTGATATTATAGGTGAAAACACAGGAGCTAAAGCCTCAAACAAGGAAAGCAGATGGAATCATAAATGCATGCCTGAACAGATAGACAGAGTGGTATTTTTTGTTGGTTTTAACAGTATTTTAAACAAATTATTGGCTATATCATATGGACAGGCAAAATGAACCCAATATACCTCCAACTTATGGAAGAAGGAACATAAAATAAACCAGAATGTAATCAATGATTACACAGCTCACCTCTACAAAGCTTTAGTAATCTCCAGCAGCCATTGTAACATTAACTATCATGGAGAAAATAAATTCAGACTAAAGTGATGTTGACAATGAAATGTTTGCGCCTTTTGTTAGTCAATTCTTTCCCAATTCATTTATTTTTACATTTTCACTCATTTAATTCCTATACTATTTCACATGTACAATACACAGTTAACCCACTGAGGTTAACCTATCTCTTTAATACTTGGCCTTTAATATGTTTAATATGAAAAGTTTGCAAATGAATAAGCATATTTATGCCTACTTTAACAGCACTGGTCAAAATAGGGCGTTCTATATAAGAAAATATATATACAACATGGAAAAATGTGAATGATCATTAGCTAAACAGACATAAAAAAACATGCTTAATCTATGCTGATCAAGCATCAAATGTTGCTTATAATGACCATTGTTGGTTATAAGGGTGTGCTGCTAACAAAGATGCATCCAATTATGAAGTTTCATTGTTCAAACATAAATAGCACACAATAATTTAAGCAATATTTCAACAAAAGTGAATAGAGTAAGAAATATAGGTCACAGAGACCTTTTAGAATAAGAGAAGAGTATTTATCGTGATGTGTCCCCTCACCAAAGCTTCCAGATTCTTGGAAGAATAGTATGCATATACCAACCAAAACTCATTGTGGACATGAGCTAAAGGCAAAACCTTAACCAAAACTAGTAAAAGATGCAATATTATTCATGATGATGTTCATGGTGTGGTCCTAAAGGGAATACATATAATCAATTTCATGATTCTAGTATGGAAAATGCTTGAAAAATTAACATCAAATATAAAATTTAACTAATCAGTGATGTGTGGGCCTCTGTAACTTATTTGATGATAATTTATTACTTATCAAAATGCAACTCCTCTCAATGTATTGTGGTTCCAGGTATAATTATATGCATAGAGGACACAAACACACATATGTGGCCGGAAGCTAAATGTAAGAAGAATAAATGGAATATTATATGCCCACCAAGTGTTTTTTCCTCAATGTGGATAACTGAAATTTTTGTGCAGAATTCACTGTTCTTCTTTCAGTCATACTGATCTTGACCTTGGACCTATTGACCACAAATACATGCTATCCACAATGCTTATTCCAGGTATGTGATGCAGAACTAATGCTACTGTGTGAAACCCATTGTTATTCTTTCAGTCAGTGAAATTGATTTTTGACTCCAAAATCAATACAATTACACCTAACCCAACATCCAAGTCACACACAATGTTTATGTAATTGTAGCTGGCAAAGAACTCAAACCAGTGTGCAGAAACCAATTTTCTTCCCGAATTAACAGTGATCCTGACCTTTATGACTATGACCCCTAAATCAATAGGGTTTTCTTTTCAAAGAACAACCCATCAACAAAGTATGGTAACTCCAGATGGAGAACTCCAGCCATTGTGCAGAAACAAAATTGATAGCAGTCAGATGAATGAATGGATGGATAGACTAATGGACAAAGCAACAGATGGACAGGCAGATGGAGGGAAATACAGATAAATGTATGAAAATTATCATAAAACAATATGCTCCACTATGAAGGGCATATAAAAACTGAACCTAAACCAGTAAAATGTGACAAACGGTCACAGTAACTTCTAGCAGGCATGGTGGTTGATAATTGTACTTAAAAATACAAAATTTGAACTAAAGTCAGTCAAGCATGAAATATCAGTTTCATTGACTTACTTCAGAATCTGTAACAAAGATGTAATACTCAGAAGATGCATCTTTTAAAAAGATTTCATAAATTCAAGGTAAAGCAGTAATCATTGGGTAAACGCATAAATTTAATTTAAATCAGTAAAAAGCAAGATGTACATCACAGTGAAATATTTATGTATGGATATGGGTCTAGTAGAGATGCATACACTTATCAAGTTTAATATTCTATCACTAACAGAGTTTGAAAAATAAATTCAAAATACAATTTCACCAAAATTGGGAAAACATAAAATATGGGTCTTATTGATTTACTTTTGTGATGAGGGTGTAATACTCATCATGGTCCAAAGTTTCCTGATTCCATGTATAAAACTATGCATACAGGATGCAAAACCTGAGCTAAACACAAAAATGTACCCAAGAATGTATCAAAATTGTACAAATATTGCATGTACAAACTTAATACCCTATCTATGAAGTAAATATGTATGAAATCTACTCCAAACTGTTACCTGTGACCTTAGTAGGATGAATGGTTGAGATGCAGTGACGTTCTAACACTTTATGTGTGCAGACAACCATGCTGATTTCAATGCTGAACATAAAATATTTCTCTCCTGTTTTACAGAGGTGAGCTAAAAATGTAGACTTTAACCATATGCTGACAATGGACAGATGACAGACAAAAGATCATAGCTAACAATATGACTTCCATGCACCAATTCATGATATTATATGCAAGCAAAATGTTTAATATTATTTGTGAGTAAGAACTTTTTTGAACACTGACCTGATTTTGACCTAGAGACAGGCTCAACTTTCTTTTCTCCTTTTGATTTCATATCATCAGCATTTTCTGTTTTAAGCTCCTGGAATGCTTTACTAATGAAACTGATGAGTTTCTCATTTAGGTCCACCAAATGGATTTCCTTTACATTCATTTCCTTCCCTCTGGACTCAACAACCTCTTTCAAAGTTTTTGCAAAGAGCCGACTACATTCATATGTAACATCTTTGGTGGCTTTTTTCAGACTTCCTGGAAATATATTAAGAGGTCATGTTTTACACCTAATATGACAACATTCTGCATACATGGTCAAAAAATATATTTAAAAAATTATTGTATCAGGATTTAGCATCCTCAACTATTAGTGGATTGCAGTATAGTTTTATTTTTTCTTATAAAAAAGTAATTTTTTGTGAAGGAAAACTACAAAAAATGATAGTGAACTTGGCAGAATGTTTACAACAAATTTGTAAAATTTTTATAGAAGTAACTTTACTCAGCATTTCAAGCACCCTTTTGAGAAAAAGTAGGGATAATGTAGAGCTGTTTAAAAGTTAGAAAATATGTTCAACTAATCCTAACAACTTCATTTACAGGAATAAACAGGTTCCAAACTGCAGCTGACAACTGGTACATCATGCCGCAGACATGTAGCATCATGTCCCACCCAGTCAAATTATCCTGACACCAGACCAACCAGTCTTAACACCTACGTCTTAATGCTGAGTACCAAGTGAGGCAGCTGCTAGTACCATTTTTATAAGTCTTTGGTAAGACTCGACTGGAGCTTGAACCCACTACCTCCCGCATCTGTGGTGGATGCTCTAACCACTTAGGCCACTGGACCAGTCAAACAAATGTTTGCAATAACTGGTTTAATTTCTGGATTTTGGGGGAATGTGAAGTTCTATTGATATTCTGTAGAAAAACATGCACTTCCAACAAGTAAATTGTATTGCTAAAGTATACTATTTAAAGCTGGAAATTACCTCCATATATTTTGGAGGTGTAACAAGCAGTATTTCACAAGAATTATGTATACAAATTTCTCCCTTAATGATCATGAACCATTATTTCCTATTCCATTTAAAGCCTACAGCAGCATCAGACTCAACTTAAAGGTTATTCTGCATCAAGAAAGAAAGAAAAATGGTACTGCATCAGAAGAAGAAAGATAAAATTATTAAATGTTTTGACTATTTTGACATGTTTAATTAATGTATATATATGAAGTTTAACAGTATCAATTTATGCTTTAACTGTTACACAAAAAAATGCCAATGGTTGCATTGTGTCTTTGGTCAATTTGTGTAAATGGTGATGGTATCCAATAAACTGGACTCAAGGCTTTGATTTGTGTAAATAATAATAGTAATGAATAAAACTGGGCTCTAGGCTTTGGTGTGTGTAAATGATAATAGTAAACAATAAACTGGACTCAAGGTTTTGGTGTTTGTAAATGATAACAGTAACCAATAAACTGGACTCAAGGCTATGATTTGAGTGAATGGTAATAGTAACCAATAAACTGGACTCAAGACTTTGATTTGTGTAAATGATAATAGTAACCAAAAAACTGGACTCAAGGCTTTGGTGTGTGTAAATTATAATAGTAACCAATAAACTGGACTCAAGGCTTTGCTTTGCATAAATGATATTAGTAACCAATAAACTGGACTCAAGGCTTTGGTGTCTGTAAATGATAATAGTAACCAATAAACTGGTCTCAAGGTTTTGCTTTGTGTAAATGATAATAGTAACCAATAAACTGGACTCAAGGCTTTGGTGTGTATAAATGATAATAGCAACCAATAAAATGGACTCAAGGCTTTGCTTTTTGTGAATGGTACAGTTCTCCCCATGATGTGGCTGCTTAGGGCTGTTCCATTTAAACATACATGGTGCCCTGGGAAAGCAGATTTTTAAAAATGTTTGCCAGGGTACTTTGATTTCACAGAGTTCATATTAAAATGATAAGAAAATTCTAAATTGCATCTATGGGTCAGTACCTCACATTAAAAGTGCTTTGCCTGGGTCACATGTATGTTTTACTGGAACAGCCCTCATTAAGTAGCCATACTCTACAGGAAATATTATCCAAGAAAATGGGATAAAAAGAAAGGATAATGCAGACCATTGGAGCATGATATATAGGTCAGGGTGACCATGTTTTGACTAAATCATGTAATATTCCTCATGACTCGTTTACATACCATATAAGATGACATGGCAAGCAATAATGTGTGAGACAGCTAATGACAATAGCTGATGCAAATCAGTGAAGAGTGATAATAGGTCACAGTGACTAAATTTTGACTAATGGGTATAGAAAATGTGGAATATGGGATCAATAACTGCTGGATGCATTAGGTATTGAACCATAGTATAATGAAAACAATTGAAACCATAAAATGTGCACATGCATATGTGTGTATGATTAAAAAACTAACCAAAATACAAATATAATTCAATCAATAATCACTCAGAAAACATCACTATTTCCACCTATTTCTTTGCTTCAAGAAAGTTACTCAATGAACAGTAAAAAGAAAACTTGTGTTGAATAAAAATGTTTCACAAATCTTTATACTCATAAATACTGAACAAAGATTGTGTTATTAAAACTATAAATGAAAGTCCATAATATGTGTGCTGCAAAAGAGTTATATCACCAACAACAATGACAACATAATGGAAAAAGTGGTACATTTGTGTTGCCTAAAAGTTTTAAAGCAATTATTCTATTACTATAACCTTGACCACAAAATGCAATTTATTCAGAAATGTGTCACAGAATGAGTAGTCTTCACTTTGCAATCAATCATCCCTGATACAAACTGAACCCAATGATAGGTCTGGGAATGACAGGCAAAATTAAAAAATACCTAAATGCAACTTTTCTATGACTTTGATTTTGGTCTCAAGGTCAATGAATAATCCATTGTGTTGCAGATTTTATTGTTTAGTTTCATAATGGTTCAACTCCAGTATGAATAGAATTCATCAACATGATCAAATTAAAAATGTTAATGCAAATTTTATGTGACCATTACCTTGATCAATGGTCAGTGAGAAAATGAACTGTCGCAGATTGAATAATCGTACCTTCATATTGACTGAGCCTGTGAATCAAACAAATTCCATCAAGTGGTTTAGGAAATATAGGCAAATGAAAAACATTACCAAAAGTCATAATTCTAATTTTAAACGCCTGTGACCTTAACCCAAAGATCACAGGTGCAAGTGAGTGTGTCGCGATAAATTGTTTAGCTTCTTAATGATTCATCCCAAGAATGAACAGCAAGGTGGATAGGAAAACATGCAAATTAATCACTTGAATCAAAACCATAATACAAATCTTCCATGACTGTAATATTGATCCCAAGGTCAAAGGGCAAGTTAAATGTGTCACAGAATGAATTGTCTAAGATTTATAATGGTTGACCCCAATTATGAACAGAATCATTTAGGAGTTTAGGAAATACTTGCACATAAGAAACTTTAAACCTTAATAAAACTGTGGATGTCAACACTGCCTACTGCTGGTGAAAAAGTAACAGGTGTGAACTCAATAAAAATGGTTTAATCTTTACCTGTCCCAATCAATGGCATGACAATTGTCTCCATTTTCTCTTTCTTTGCACACTGAAAGACCTGAACATAGAGATGCTTTAATTTATCCATGTCTTCATCTTTTTCTAATTTTTCGCATTTAATGTGGATGACATATCCTATGTTGTTGCTTTTTAATGATCCACCTGTTTTGCAGATGAATACATCTCCAGAACCAGACTTAGCTCTGTGAAGATAAAAAAACAAATGTGAAAAATATCATTCTGATAAAGCTTTTCTTGTTATAAAAAAAACAACCATCTAGTGTGCAAATGCAAATTAAAGAATGTCGAGTTTTAACTGATCTGTGCCTAAATTGTTAGTCTCAACCCAGCAGTAAAGCAGTCAGGACTGAAAGCTATAGTACTGGCCCAAAACAATGTGAAAAATAAAACCTTATAAAATCAGACTTTCTTGACCTGTGGCCATATATAGTAGTCAAGCATTTCTTACAGCACATTAATTTAGTAAATTTATGGATGCTTACTGGGTAAAATCTCTGTAATCTCTTAGTTTCTCCTCAGTAAGAATCTACAGATGTGATACCATAGCTACAAGCCCACATTTTAAGTTTGATCAAAACTGAATTAGAAATATCACTTGCAGGGTGGAAACAAGCTCAGCCAATCACATACAAGATCAAACCCATTCTAATGTGTCAAATTTTGAAGAAGTATTGAACCTTAAAGTTGAATAAATTGTGCATTAAAATCTTATCATAGTCAAGCCAGGAAAATATTTGAGAAAGGTCACTTTGACATTTTTTTCTATCTCCGTGGTTAAACATAAAAGGCTCACATCTAAGGTTCAGTGAGAATTGACCCAGACATTGTAATGGTATCCTGGAAGAGAATATTAGAGCTATAGACCATAACTGCTTGAAAGGAACCTCATGTCAAATAATTGACCTTCAAAGGGACGTTGGTATGCATCATGTTTCTTAGATTCTAGGCTGTCAAAATCTGATGAAAGACATGATTATCTTGGGAAAATTTAGAAACAGTTGCTTATGATTGGTCAGTTAAATTAAGGCGTACACTTTAGACGTAATGGCGAATTTAAAGGTACCGACCTTGGTCAAAATTCTTTAGTCCGATTTTTCTTGAGAGAAGACAAAGTTTGACTCTGTGGAAAACCTAAAGAATAGTGTTTCCCTTGTTAACAAGTAAAGAGACCAAGTAGCTGTCTTGAAAGGAAAGACAGGCTATAGTGCTAGGACGCACGATTAGTGAGAAACGAGAACAGCATTAAGGTACGCAATTTTAATTTCCATGTAATTTTCTGTTTTGTTTGTTTTGTTTTATGCAAATGTGTTGGATATGACTATGATCCATACTATGTATCATTTATTCAATTTCATAGAAATCTGTTGCTATGCTAGAGTTGTTATGCAATTTATTTCTTTAATTTTACAGTTATTAGTTCATTGATAGAATTGACAGGTTGCATGTAATCCAAATTTTCAGATGTGTAGGATTTCATAGGGTTATATGAGTTAATCCAAATATTCAAATGTGTAGTATTTCATAGGGTTATATGAATTAATTTCCTTTGTCTGTTAGAATAATACTGTTTATCGTAAGTTAAAGATAATTGCATATTTATATATGATTTTGTAATGCTTAAAGAATCTTGTAGGTTAGGGATTACTGTAAGCTAGAATTTAGTGAATCTTATGCAATCGTAATCAAGCATGTAACTTATTGAGTGGAACTGACTAGTTAGATGTAAGAAGTCATATAGTAGTGTATGCAGATATATACGGCAATACTGTTTGTACACGCTGCACGAGTTAATTTATGGTCAATCGCTGCTGTGAGGCAGGCGAGAGGATCTATCGAATTAAGGTCAGACTTGGTATATTACAACGGTCATTTGTAAGGACCATTATTCATTAAGGTCACCTTATGTCAGAACTGATGCAGTGTTCGGATAGCTTGTTACGCTTCTGAGTAACGAAAGTGAGAGAATTTTATATATGGATAGGTGGTGATATATATAGAGATTCAGTGGTAATCTTGTCATTTAAGGAAACAGCTCTCTCTCTCTGAGAAAATAACGAGGACAGTCCAAAGACGGAAGTCTGCAAATAAAAGAAGAGTTCAGAATAGAAAGGGTCAGAGGAAGAACCAAGTATACACGTGGAAGACGTGGGATACATGGTGTCAAGACAGGAAATGATGCTAGGTGATGCAAATCAGGCGTGGACATTGTACTCTTTTCACCACTCATTACTATGATGAACGAATCCATGATTGAACACTGCTATTAAATTCCATGAATGTAAATCAGTTGAATTGAAGTTAACATTTTTAGTTTATGTATTAATTAATTAAAATTTATTCTTTTTTTTTTTCTTCTTCTTCTTTAAGGGGGCTCGTATTGTATTATTTCTTTTCAATAGTCTTGCTCAGTTCTCTGTTAATGTTCGATCTATCCACTCACACTGGGCAATAAAATCGAGGGAGGTCATCCTCTAGATAATGATCGCCAAATCAATTAACAACCCCTCTATACCAAGAAGGGGCACCCCTTACACCCATCCTTATTCATGGATCTTTCTCACTATCAAACCTGTAGAAGATTTTAATGATATAAGCAAATATTCGAAGGCTGATCAAAATCATATCAGAAATATGGCCTCCAGAGAGATAATAAGTTCAACCAATGAGATGCAAAATCATTCAATCAGAAATATGGACTCCAGAATGGTAAGTAGGAACTGTTGATAGCCACCATGGTGTCTATATTGGATCTTAGATCAGCATCACCCTCAACAAGATATGATAAGTAGTCCTCCAGTTACCATCCCATGATGATACTGGCTTAGAAGCAATAGCAATAACAAGATTTTCAAGAGGGCTGCCATGGCAGCCATACTTGATGTCAAATTGGCACCATGTTCACTTATGACCAACACAAGATCAAGAGAAATCTTTGGGTAAAACAGCTATGTAGATATGACCTTCCATCCTGAAGACGAAGCAATAATAAAGTTTTTGTGATGGCATGGCAGTTAGTTGGTACAAGCTTCATTTAGATTAAACTAGTCATTATAGGAAGTCATCTGGTGAAAACCCTATGTCAATGTGACTTTCTGTCCAGGAGTAGAAGTGACAAGATTTCCAAGATAGCTGCCATGGCAGACATACTAAATGTCAGATCAGCAACATTTTCAAAGGATGAATGTATGTGTAAGGGTTCTTGGCAATTCTCCAAATAGTTAGGAGGGGTAGCTAAGGGACATACAAACAGACAGACAGACAGACAGACTGTTAGAAGATGGACAACATGCTATCTTACAAGCTCCTATGATTCTATGACCAACAACAACTAAGAAAATGTATTGCTTACAGTCATACTCAGGAGCAAGAGCTTTCTGGAAAATTTTGCAAGCCAAATTTGAACTCAATCAACAATTGGCACTTAAGTTTATTATCAACAACTGTTTCAATTCAAATGGTTTTGAAGCTATATCAGGGACAAACAACATATTTCATGAAGGTAAATCATTCTAGATTACTTAAAACCATCCTTACATTTACGAGCCAAATAAAAAAGTATGTGTGGTTCTGGTTACCTGACTGACACTATATTCTTCTGGCTCACAAAATACATTATTTTGGGGAAGAAAAAAATATAGGAAAAAAATATAAAGAAATTCAGGAAAAAAAATTAACAACGGGGTGTAACTAGGATCGATATAAAATTCAAGTTGTGAATGACATGTATTTTCTAGTTTATCCTTCATTTAAATCCATCTAGCTCAATAAGGAAAAACACAACAAAACCAAAAAGTTGGTATAGACCTACCTACCCTAATTATTTTTTTCAACGTAACCAGAACCACACATATGTTTCAATTTGGCCTCATTATGATATGGGTATAAAATTTAGAGAAAAAAAATGTCTGCACCTTCCATGGCATGTCAATGTTGTACATTTTATTTTTATTTATAATAAAGCTGTATGTACAAAACTCAGACCTGAGAAAGCAGCAGGCTTAATAAAAGTTAATCAAAGTCTTAAGATACCTTTGTAAGAAATACTTTTTAAAAGTTCTTGTTCCTATTATCTTCTTTCTATCCATCAGTGATTCATAAAAAGTAACAATAAAATTGAAAGTTGTTGGGGTAAGTGATATTTCCTTTTACACATTGCTTTTAAATGTATTTTTTATTTCACTATCAATGGCTTATTTTTATTATTAATATACAATGCAGTAATAGAAGATGTACTTTTGCAACAAACATTAAATAATGTATGGTTCATCATAATATGATAAGGTATATAACAGTAATTGCTTCATATTCTCATGGTTGCCATGGAAACATATAATATTTTATCTTGGGTCATCAGTCTCCAAAATCAAATTTTGTAACCAGCAGATGAAGAGATACAACATGATACAGATTTATGTTTCATTGATAGAAGAATTACAAAAAAAATCAGTCACCATTCCCACTCAATTATCCTAGGATGCACCCACATTTCAATTTTGTTCTTGATAAGTGCTTTTAATTACAATTTACAAACCATCAATAAATACAGAGAAACAAACACAACTGAATCCTACATACTGTCCATCCTCCTTTTAGGACTGGGGTAAGATATATGAAACATGAGTCCCTTGAAAAAAAAGAATTTCCAGGAATTCAAAATAAAACCAGTTCTTCTTTTTACCTTATCATTGCTGAAATCATTTCTGATAAATATATTCTTCAGCAATACCAGATTTTCAAATTAGCTGCTGAGGAGGACATTCTGGATGTCAGATTGGCACCATTTTTGTTTACAACAAATAAAACCTCATTTAGAACCAGCAAGACAATACAAAAGGTTTTCTGGTGGAAACACCATGTTGATATGACTTTCCATTTTGGAGGAGTAGTTATAGCAAGATTTTCAAGATGGCTGCCAAAAGTGGCCATATTAGATAATAGATTGGAATCATTTCGATTAAGGACCAACTACACCCCATAAGAAGTGTGTTGGTGAAAGTATGATATTTGTATGTCCAGCCATGTACAAGAAGTTGGAATAACAACATTTTTAAGATGACCATTGTCATTGTCATATTGGAAGTCAAACTGGTACCATTTTCATTTTAGAGGCATCTAGACATCATGAAACATCTTTCAATGAAAACATTGTGTTCATGTGACCATTAATTCAGGAGTATTCACCACAAGATTTTCAAAAAGACTACTGTGGTGGCCATATTGAATATCTGAAAGCAACATTTTCATTTAGGCTCAAATGGATATCATCAGAAGTCTTCTTGCAAGAACCTCATATCGCTACAACTTTCCATTCAGGAGAAACAGCAATAACAAAATGTTCAAGATGGTTGCTGTGGTGGCCATATTAAACACCAAATTGGTCCTCTTTTCATTTAGAACCAACCAGAAGTTATAAGAAGTCTTTTAGTGAAAACCCCATGTTGATATTACCATCAAGTGGAGTAGTGAAAAGATTTTCAAGATGGCTTTTGTGGTGTCTATATTGGATGTCTGAGTGGCACCGATGTTATTTAGCCCCAGACAACCATGGGATGAACGCATGTGTAAAGTTTTATGGCAACCACCCCAGTAGTTATGATACACCATACTCATGACCTTGACCTTTACCTTTCAGCTAAAGGCATGACTATTGTACAATAATGTCTATGGTTGAGTAAGGTTTTGTCATTTATGACAGGATAAAAAGTGGTAGCCTGGATAAGGAAACAGACAACTAACTTACATTATTTATTTTTGTGACTCGGCCCTAAGCATGACTGTGAAAAACTGTTAAGACATAATATTAAATATATCTTCAAACTCAAAGTAATTGGATCTGCACACGGATCCCATGCTGTGCCCATACTGTGCAAAAATAATCCCTCCTATCCTTGATAAATGTGAATTAAAATGTATACTCTGTAGATGATAGTTCAAGGACACATTAGAAGGCATACTCTTCATAGTTCTCTCCTTTTGGATTTTATAGAAAGAGAGACAGAGAGAGAGAGAGTACTCTATTTTTAGACATTAACAAATATTAAATTACTTATTAGATGTTCATTTACATATCAAAATTTGGCAAATTAATCACAACTCATTTTTAAAGATATTTCTTGTTTATGCGTTTACATGAGTCTCTTCTATTTATTTAGCCATAGTTTTCATGAGTCAGGTAGAAATAGGTCAGCTGAATAGACCAACATTAGGTCTGCAGGAAATCCATGGCCTACATGTTCAGACAATGATCAAAGCATTGCTGTAAAAATGTGACCTTGACCCAAGGGCAAAATGATGATCAAACACATTTTGTAGAACTGTTTTAAATTCATAATTATTTATCCAGTGAATGAACAAAATTACATCAAGAGTTTAGGAAGTATAAGGAAATGAAAATTAGTTATCAAAACCATAATGAGAATTTTCTACATTTTCTAAAGCTGCCACCACTGCAAAGGTGACTACTATGTCTCACTCCCACTAAAATAAATGTGGACTGTATAAATATAAATATCTTTATAACAGATATCTGCACAAAATTAATAGGAGTGTATAAATATAAGTATCTTTGTAACAGATATCCACACAAAATTAATACTATGTGATGAGAAAATTAATGAACCATGGTGGCTCAATTTCCTGACAAAATTCCTGTTCATTTTCTTGTGTAAAATTTGCATCTTCTTTGGCACTTTTTAAAGTGGAAATACTCATCTTGATGTACATTAGAGGTTGCCTGAATGTCTGAATAAATCTCTTTTGAAAGCAGCCAGCAATCAAATATTTTAAAGAATTACACATGCTACAGACAGTAAAATAATGCATTGATTTTATATAAAATAAAAAAGAAGAACATTAATAACTCTCTGACAACAACAACCTTAACGCTACTTACTTTGATACCATTTTTTTGAATTCTTCTTCATAACTGGTACCTCCTGCGTTTTTGATAGCTTGTGCAACTGCATGTCTTTTGATGCTAAAGTCAGTATCAACTTCACAACCAACAGCATCTACATCCTTCACTTCAACTATGGAACAGACATAGACCTTGACAAATGTCTTCTCACCAAGCTGGCATGTAAATATCTTGTTACTGTTACTGCTGTGCTGTGAAGCAGCAGGGTCTCCACTTGGAACACTTGTGGGAGGTACGGTCTTTGCAATATGTCCAGAAGATCCTGCAAAATCAAATCCCATTCCTGGTACACCTGATACATATGAATAAAGTTCCCAAGAAAACTCCTCAGAAAAATAAAATTAGCTATTCAACATGACAATAGGGGAAATATCACTCTCAAAACTAGCTCCAATTATCATCAAGAATTTGCAAAATATGGTCCAGTTGCTAACAGTCTGTGTGGTACAGGTTCTTGACTAAGATCTTCTAAGTCTAAGAAAATACATTCATTTCAGGTCATACTAAGTTATTGCATCAAGTTATATTTAAATTTATGATGCTAAAAATGAATTAAAAATGTGACAATGAATAACAACAAATCTACATTTTACCAGAAATTGGAAAATTAAATTTTATTATGTAATGAATACTTAACATGTGGTCAGAAATTGGCAGGCACATTAATTTTAACATTTTCTTTTTTTAAATTTTAACATCAAATCAACCCATAATAATTCTGACATTAAATAACACTACCCAGAATACTGAATCTTGATATTTTAGAATTTTCATGACACATTTAAGTTTTACAATAATTGCATCAAATTATGAACTGTTTGATTTAGTAGCAATGTATCCGAGTCAAATTATGAACTGTTCGATTTAGTAGCAATATATCTGAAACAAATTATGAACTGTTGGATTTAGTAGTAATGTATCTGAGTCAAATTATGAGCAGTTTGATTTAGTAGTAATGTATCTGAGTCAAATTATGAGCAGTTTGATTTAGTAGTAATGTATCTGAGTCAAATTATGAGCTGTTTGATTTAGTAGTAATGTATCTGAGTCAAATTATGAGCAGTTTGATTTAGTAGTAATGTATCTGAGTCAAATTATGAGCAGTTTGATTTAGTAGTAATGTATCTGAGTCAAATTATGAGCAGTTTGATTTAGTAGTAATGTATCTGAGTCAAATTATGCACTGTTTGATTTAGTAAACAAAAATATCATCATGCTTTTACCTTACACCTAAGTGTGAACAGCATTGACTCAGATTAGTTGTTATTTTATGCGCCAAAAGATCCTGGTCAATGTCTTCAAAGTCACTGGTGGAAAGAAGAGCATAGTTCCTGGTCTGAAAGCATATCATGTGACTGCAGATGATGGTTTATTCTATCTGCAGTTGGGTGTTCATTATACATGGCCATGTTCATTATACATGGCCATCTTTCTTCAACAGAGTCTAGGTAAATAGGTGTGATTTGAGATTTATATAAATTGTGATGCATAGATTTTATATTCATCTTTATTTGAAAATGGCATTTTTTTAGCACCTGCATTGTTGCCATGCATTATTTAATTATAGCAAAATCCCTGTTATATATTCTTACTAAAATATATCTGCAAACCTAACTGTGGAAATAAATTTATCTTGGTTTCATGAAGTATCTAACATATCACTTATGTGCATATACTGTTATATATATATATATATATATATATATATATATATATATATATATATATATATATATATATATATATTGTGTATATTTACTTTTGGTGCATGACTGTAAAATGCATATGAGTTACAAATATATGTCCATATATTCATACCAGAAATAGAGCTTATGGCATTCTTCACATCCAGATTCTTATCATTCTGCTTCCATCTTCCATATGCATCTCTGATCTCTTTTAAAATATCTTTAGAGATGTCCACAAAGTGAATTTCTCTCACTTGAGTTTGATGATACTTGGCATCATAATCAATGACGCCTTTAATGTACATCTCTGCACACATTTTCTTGGGTACCCCAAAGATGCCTAAAACATAGAATAGGAAAATGGGATAAACTAGAATTTAAAGTCTTGCAGTTTGTCTTCGGTATTTTTAGTCAGTTATACAGTACCTTCTAACCACTCACCCCATGAAACCAGCCATCATTTGTAGCTACTCTTTAGAAAATAGAACACAATTATAAAACTATAATGCACATATAGATAAATTAAATGCCTTTGATCATATGCCAATGTTTAAAGTTCCTCTTTCCAACAATTTCGGAATTACAATAACCACATGGCCACAACATATATAGTGATCTATACAAAGAGATGTGTCTGCCCCTGCTCTGCCTTCATTGCCCACCCTTCTGCCTTCACTGTAAAACATTCTGCACTCGCTGCCCTTCTTTTAGTCCTCTGCCCTTCCTTCTGTCTTCCAAGTTCCCTGTCTCCAGACTGATAAAACACATTTTTAAAACTGTGTTCTTTTGCTATTTATCATCTGTTGGGTTTTTTTAAAGTATGATAAAATTCTGAATGTGCCTTTGTCTATTCTACATTCCAAAAATTAAATTATAATTTCCATATTGTCTATTTTTTTTTAAATGCCCTTTGTTACCAAAAGTGCTTCTTTCTGCAACAAAGGTGTCCTTCTCTTATAAGTGCACTACATCTGTAAGAAATTATAAGTTGGTGTCTGTGTGTGTGTGTGTGTGTGTGTGTGTGTGTGTGTGTGTGTGTGTGTGATTTGGATTTTTAAAGTAGCTTGAAAAAATTTTCAGTCATATCGCTATTATGTCTGCAGTGTGGCAGTTTTGTAGTGATGTGTGTGTGATTACTTTCCCAGAGCAATTATGATGCATTGTATAACCACAGCACAGCTTTTTGAGTGACGTCTGTGTAATTTTCACTTGTTTCTGCATCTGTGCATTTCATAGAAGAATCAATCAACTTTGTGCCTGAATACACAATTTCTCTTGCATAACATAATATTACATATTTCTGAAATCACAATGCATTCATGTGTAAGATATGTACACAAACATATTTGTGGTTGTTGTTGGATTAGGCCATATGTACACAACAGTAAGTTGTTATTGATGGACTGGGGAATGTATTTACTTGACAGTATTTGGTGTCTGTTGATGGCGTGGTGTATATATTATACATGGCAATGAATAGGCAAAATGGATGAGAACATCCAAAGTAAAGGGAAGTATATGTTTTATTAGTTAATAGTTAATAACTAATTATCTGTGTAATTAAACAATACTGGTCATCATTCTTATTTTGTTACACATATTCCAAAGTGTGTTTGGAAGTATTACTAAAGGACTATGCTTAATTTAAATAAATAAGTTCAACTGAAAAGGAAAATAAATCAATTTAAGGTAGGTTTTAGCTTCACATACAGATAAGTTTGGACAAGATCTGAATCTTAACATATTATTGTAGGTTTTACCCAGTCAAAAGAAAACAATTATACCCCAACAGAAAAATTAATAATCCCCAGAACAGAACATTTTTCTAATTTGCCAAAACTCAATGGTTTGGTTTTGTCATGTGACCCTAATTGAAAGGTATACATTTACATTTTCTTCCAATGAAGTCACATCGCCTGTCTTGAATTTTAGAAAAATATTCAAGGAACTTCCAAGTCATTTGTTTTCTTACGATTAATTATAGTATGTATGCCATAACAATGCAGTATAGGTCAACAAGAAAAATGGCATGTCCTTTTGACCTTGCAGCAGAATTTTTGTCAGGGCGTAGTGCACTCACAAACTCAGTATTGTGCGATTGGATTTAGTTTCCATAATCTTAACGAATTGTCTCGTGTATATCCTACATCTACATTATATGTAGAGCCTTTCTGTGAACTTGACTATAACATTTATTCTAATCAAAGATCTCTAGTGGACGTCTCCATAATAATGATTCTAATCAAATGCCTCCAGTGGACTAGACCACAAGATCTATTCTAATCAAAGGTCTCTATTGGACTATGCCACAAGATCTATTCTAATCAAATGCCTCTAGTGGACTAGACCACAAGATCAATTCTAATAAAAGGCCTGTAGTGGAAAAGGCCACAAGATCTATTCTAATCAAAGGTCTCTATTGGACTAGGCCACAAGATCTATTCTAATCAAATGCCTCTAGTGGACTAGACCACAAGATCAATTCTAATAAAAAGCCTGAAGTGGACTAGGCCACAAGATCTATTCTAATCAAAGGTCTCTATTGGACTAGACCACAAGATCTATTCTAATCAAATGCCTCTAGTGGACAAGACCACATGATCAATTCTAATAAAAGGCCTGTAGCGGAAAAGGCCACAAGATCTATTCTAATGAAAGCCTATAGTGGACTAGGGCACAAGATCTATTCTAATCAAATGCCTATAGTGGACTAGGGCACAAGATCTATTCTAATAAAAGGCCTGTAGTAGACTAGGCCACAAGATCTATTCTAATCAAAGGTCTCTATTGGAGTAGGCCACAAGATCTATTCTAATGAAGGCCTATAGTGGACTAGGGCACAAGATCTATTCTAATCAAAGGTCTCTATTGGAGTAGGCCACAAGATCTATTCTAATCAAATGCCTATAGTGGACTAGACCACAAGATCTATTCTAATCAAAGGAATGTAGTGGACTTGGCCACAAGATATATTCTATCAAAGGTCTCTGGTGGACTAGGCAACAAGATCTATCCTAATCAGAGATCCAGCAAAAAGATACTTTTGTTGATCTATGCGCTGCTGATACATTTTGTGTGTCTAAACAAAAATATGAAATGATTTTTATTTAGGTGGTAATTACAAATATACAAATACAAGCTACAATGAAGTGAGTCTGAGTTTCAATCAATTTACATATAGATTGATGACTTTGATTTACCTGAACTAATGGCAGGCAGGGCAATCGTTGAAAACTTCTTTGTGTCAGCCTCCACAAGGACATTTATAATGGTCTTGCACAAGTCCTTTGCACAGTCATCCTTTACTTTGTAATCTGACCAGATGGGTCCCACTGCATGTATGACTCCCTTATAAGGCATGTTACCTGCTGAAGATGTAAAGTTCTTTGTCACATCTACTTTCTTATTTTTCTCAATATAATTGTGGCATTCTACTTCTAGGGCACTCTTGTAACCACCTGCAGCCTTGGAAATCTGGTAGGCCACACCCCCAGCATGACTCAGATGCTCATTTGCAGCATTGACAATAGCACTGACACCTGGCAGACTGAGAATAGATGCCTCATACACAAAGACTTTAGTTCTACCATACGCTGTACGAAAAAGAAGTTTGTCATCATCTGTGCTTTCATCCTCAGAACAAGACTTAGGTGAGGACTTGTCAGATACAGAATCTGACCCTTCTAATGGAGGGGTTAACTTCCAACCTCCAGATGAACCTTCTGACTGGTTTGCAGCACTTGGTTTTAAATTTTTAGCCATACCAGTTGATGTTTCTGATTGCTCTGGGATATCACCCCCATTTGTTGAGTCAGAGCTATGTGTATCTTTCCCATCTTTTCCTTTTGTCTCTACTTTCTTAACATCTTTACTGTCTTTACTTTTGGAATCCTTACTTTCTGCTGTTAATTCATAGCCAGATGTAACTTTGGCACCGTTTCCTTTTATCTCTGCTTGCATAACATCATTACTACTTTTACGTTTGGAATCATTACTTCCTGCTGCTGATTCCAAGTGAGATGTACTTTTGTCATCTTTTACTTTTATCTCTTCTTTCTTACCATCTTTACTACCCTTACTTTTGGAATCATCAATTTGACTTGAATTCCTGCTGTCTGATTTCTGTGACTTTTTAGACCCAGCCTGACCTGATGTTACTAGTGTTTTCACAGTCTCCACTGTCTCTTTCACATTATCATAAACCTCACACTTGCAGGCTATATATAACAGTTTAGCTTTCTTGTCAGGCTTTATATCTACCAATAAATGTTTGAGTTTTTCTACCACCTTTGCATAATTCATATCTAATAATAATTCTGAGGCCAAATTGTCCCAAAACACCCACTGAACATGACCATCTGAAATATCCAGCAATGGATTTTCTTTCGTGGCCTTAATCCTATCTTCAATGCTATTCCCCTTTTTCTTCTTCTTTCTTTCTAACCATGGTACCAGTAAGTCACCTACCAACTCCAATAGCTTTAACCCATTTGCTTTTATCTTGAATTCATTTTTTGACTGGTTAGCTTCAACTTCAAATTTGTATGTGTCCTTCACCAACTTTACTGCTTCATCAAAAAGTGTATGTTTAATCAAATCTTTACAAAATGATTCTGGAAGAGTTGTATGAGCTGACATCTGAAATGGAAAATTAAAAGTAACGAAGAAAAACAAATCTTAAATTATTTTACATAAAAACTGAAATACCGCTAACAAGGCATGTTATCATACAAGCATTCATTCTTGATCAAAATTCCTTACATAATATACAACCAATTACCAGGTCAAATCATCGAACTTAAAAACAGTTGGGGGACAGCAGTATTAGAAATTATTCTACCAAAGTTTTTGCAATATTGCAGATATTTTAAGGTTGGGAAGTTTTTAATTTATTGGGGCAGAAGACAAAATTCCTTCTAAAAGAACCTGACATCTTTATGCTGGGCTCTGAAAACATATGAAAGATCGTAAGTTATACTGTGTCCTGTATATTACTGTAGGACTATAGATCAAGAGGACTAAATAGGCCTGAGATTGTCTACCTGGATTAATGACATAACAGTCAGGTTTGAATGTATTTCACTTACATCTGGAAGTGTAGCAGTAAGCTCAATCACCCAGCTGTGATAACTTTCAGCAATCTGCCCATATGATGCTATTAATCACACTTGTCAAAGTTCTTGCTAAAACAAGCTTGCACATCAAGTTTAATCAAATTGTGTTTAGAAATGCAGCCCACAGTATGGTTACAAGATCAGATGCAAGATCACCTCATCAATATACATAAAACTCATCATACTGGTTAATCCAGCTTGTCAAATCTGAGAATGCCAATTATAAATGAAACCTCCTGAGATGTTACTATCTAAGTCAATCAGATGCCATTAGTGTGTGTTGATATTGCTCATCACTGAACTCATCTTAGATCTGGATCATATAAGCCCATATAACAAACTCGATCAAAAACAGTTCATAAATGAAACTTCAAGAGTGATAACAATCTTGGCCAATCAGATACAAGATTCATCTCATAAATATTCATGACTATCACTCATTATCAAACAGGACCTTGATGATATATGACTGCATCTTTAATCCCAATAAGACTGCTTCATGAATAAGGGTTTAGAGTGGTACCATACATACTCACCTACAAGACAAGTCCAAGTGCAAACTGCCCAGATCCAGATCTGCAGTTGCATAATGCACCAACAGATCTGGGTCTGTGCAGTTTGTTAGGAGTAATCAGTATAATAAACAATATAGGTCCTGTTCTACAGGCACATTATGCTACGGACGATCAGAATCTTTGTTGTTTGCAGTTTGACTTGACTTATAAGCAAGTATATAGGGTAACAAACTCTATCATCCTAGTGCAAGACTATCTCACTAATATGCATAGATTTCATTCATAATTAAACTTGTCAGATTCAATATGACTTCAGTGATATTTTCAGATCTCACTAATAATCAAACTTGCTCAAAGTCTTGAAAATATAAACCTACTTACTGATTTTAATCTAAATCTGATCAGACATAGGAGTTGTAAGATAACTCATAGCGAATCAAACACCAGATGACCTAATTAATAGGTAAATGAACTTGTTCCTGGCCTAACTTATCAAAAAATCATCATGAATTTATATATTTTTCAATCAGATGCCAAACTACCTTATCAGTATATGAACATCACACATATTCCAAAAACTGTCATAGATCTTGATGATATAAACATTTGTTCCAACTTGAATCAAAATCAGATCATTACGGCTTTTGGAATGTTAACAAGCTTAAGCTCAAGAACACCTGATTAATATTCATGGATATCTTTCATATTTTATTCACTCAAGAGCATGATGATTATAATAAGAGTAAATTCTAGCTTCTCAAAATCAGGTCAGAATCATGGCTTCATAAAGGTTAAAAATTCAACCTCATTTATATGTATATCTGTAGCCGACATTTCAAATTTTTTGATGATCTTTATGACGTAGACATCTTTCCAAAGTTCAACAGCAACAGAATGTGATATATGGCCTACAGAGGGGTAAACAGCTCAGCCAGTTAGGTACCAAATCATGTCACTTATATAGCTCAGCCAGTTAGGTACCAAATCATGTCACTTATATAGCTCAGCCAGTAAGGTACCAAATCATGTCACTTATATAGCTCAGCCAGTTAGGTTCCAAATCATGTCACTTATATAGCTCAGCCAGTTAGGTACCAAATCATGTCACTTATATAGCTCAGCCAGTTAGGTACCAAATCATGTCACTTATATAGCTCAGCCAGTTAGGTACCAAATCATGTCACTTATATAGCTCAGCCAGTTAGGTACCAAATCATGTCACTTATATACATGGATGTCATTTTAGATCTTATGATATTAGCTATGTCTGATCAAAATTTAATCACAATTATGGCCTTCAAAGTGATAACAAGCTCAGCCAATCATATCTGAGATAACCTTATTAATATGTGTCTATACTGCTTATATCTGATCTCATTTCACATACTGATGACATCAGCTTACATGTAAAGATCAAGTCTGAACAAAATCAAAACAGAAATATAATCTCCAGATTGCTAATAATGGATGTCACTCATATTTGAACTCTTCTGAAATATTGATATAAACTTGTTTTCCAAGTTTGATTAAAACTGGATCAGAAATGTGGCCTCCGGAGAGGAAACAATATCAGCCATCCAGATGCAAAATCACCTATATTAACAGGTGTTTGTTGATCATATTTAAACTCATCTACAATATATCGGTAGATGATATCAATTTTTATTCCAAATCTGATTAGAATTAGATTAGAAATTATGGCAGCCAAATTGGTAATATGTAGTCACTGACAGAAGCATGATGGATCACATAAACTTATTTGCTTATGACTAGATGAGCTAATGAAATGAAGTGGCATCAGAAAGTTTTGACTGGAATAAAGTGAATGCATTGTGATACTTCCTCAGTCTAACTGGTACAATACACCTTAAAACTGACAGCATTCATATTAGCCCTGATTCATTGTAGTTAAAACGCCTGTATGTGACAACTTTTCCAGGATAGAACATTATGGGCATATATATATATATATATATATATATATATATATATATATATATATAGTTTCCTCATATTTTAGCAAGCTTAAGAATTTTATGCTTACTAAGCTTACTTAAATCTTGTGATTTACTGTACCTTGTTCTTTTGAAAGTTTCAAAAGGTCATTTGGAATTCTTCAGACTTCATCTTCATCTTCATCTAACAACAACCAAAATGAATAAATAATATTTCAACTCTGGGCTAAAATAGAACAGAACTAAATAGAATAGAACATACTAGAATAGAATAAACTTTAGTAAGCACAACATTAAATTTATCCAAACTCAATGTTAGTTTTTTCAAACGACTATTAGCATCAGTATTAAAGATGGAGACCCAAGATTTTGTAGCATACAGTGTCATCAAAATTCATTACTTTGGTGTTGTACAAACAAATGGGGTCTACATCATAGGACAAATAGCATCATATATACCAGGTCATGCCATGAAAACATGACTTTTAAGCTGTGAGATTTCCTATGCAATAATGAATTAAATGAGTTTATTGCAAATCGTATTCAACAGAATGTACAGCAGCTGCTGTTAAAAGGACATCATGTTTAGAAACATGTGTAATCTGTTGGGTAAGTAACCCATGGTTTTAAAGTTTATACTATTTTGTTTGATTGGATGGTTTTCTGTTCAAAATAAACAGTTGAACAACCATGTGCATGGGGTCCTCCTATTCCAGATTAGGCTCCATTCATTTACTAAGTAAGATCCCCAAAAGGCTTTTAAGAAAAACAAATAGATCTACCTTATTTGTCTCAACTGCATAACAAAAACTTGAGTAAAGAAGCACCTGTATATCTTTTACTTCCAGATACCGGTAACCTGATTAATATTAAGTCCTCTGCTGATACCCCAGATAATTTTTCCATTACCCCAAAGAATACTGTCTGCACAATTTTGTTCTAAGCTTTATCTTTGTGTATAAACTAATACACATGATCTAGGATGTGAGAAACAATAATATTTGTATTCTGTGGCTACCTATAAATAGCACTTTATTGTCCTTCGTGAATAATAATGAGTTTCTATGACACCTTATACTAATCCCAGATGGATTGCCTGTGGTAGATCATTGGCTCAGTGGATGTGTATTAATTCCTGTGTGACCATGACAATTAAACTAATGGAGGGGATAAGTCATTCATCAATGCAACCTTGACCAGTCTTTACAATCAAAACAACAGTGATCATTATTTTAATTCTTTTCGTTCATATAAATTACGCAATTGCAATCCAAGTCTACAAATCACATCCAACCTTTTGTTTGGTTATATCCAGTAATATTTACATCATACGGATACATTTAAAAATCACTATCCACCCTACACCCTGAAGGAAGCTGTACATGCCTGATATAAATGAAGACCACTGTTGTAAAGCATGGGTAAGTCCCTATCTTTTACAATTTTGATGGATCCACTGAAATATAAAACTTAAGCTTTTTTTAGAGGTGAAATTAACCTTGATGGAAATAAATTTAAAACAAGAGTCACTCTAAAAAAACGATACTTTACCGGACAAATGGAAATTCCATGTATTCAAGATATGACCATATCTTCCTTACCTGTACTTTGTGCACTGGTACATTCATCTTCTTAAGGTCATTTGAGGATTTTGGTGCTCAGTCTTCAATTTCCTCTCATAACAACCCTACTGTATCATCGATGTTTCAACTTTGGGATGAAATAGAAGACAATAAACATCAGTAAATACAACAGTAAAATTACACAAGTTTGTATTCATTTTTTCAAAGTGACAAAGCATGAAAATTAAAACACAAGACTAAGATTATGCTTGGTACAGTATCATCAGACGACAATTATTCTGGTGTCACATGGACATTACATCACATCTTAGGAAAATTAGTACAGAAGTATTTTTATTGCATTTTAGCCAATCGGCCTTTTGCAAACATTAACTAATATCAATGTGAACTTGTGGCAGGCAAACATAAAACAATGTGCAATATCTTAAAGTCACACAGTGTTTAACTGAAAATGCAATAATTATGAATCATAATCAAAACTGAATTTGCGTGCATCATGATTTTTGAATCTGTGGTAATTACTACACATAAACTATTGACAATCTGGAGAAGATAAAATAAGAGAAGAAAGGAAAATACAATCACAGTAAAAAGGAAAGAAAAGGGAAAAGTCAGAATATTATTATATTATGAAGACAACAAATGTGGACATGTATAATCAGGGATGTTTTCGTCTAGTTTTAAAGAGGGGACCGGCAACTTTGGAACACTTGGATGTTTTATGCATAAAAGGTCATATTGGGTTATTTTGAATTATTTTACACACTTAATTCACAAAATTTAGAAAACAAAAGATCCTTAAACAATAAATAATTAAAACCTCATGATCCACGTTAGGGAGCGATTCATACGAAATAGTCACTCTCGAGTCTGTCATTTCATCTAAATAAAGACCCAAAAGTGAGGTTCACATCACCTTCACTTTGAGTCAATATCACTACACTCCCACAACCTTATGATTCAATACAATGCATTTATAATACCAAATTACTAATTTATAACTAACTAAATGCACAAAATTGCAACGCAATCTCCGAAATTCCAGACGAAAATTTGCCCATTAACCTTGACATAACGAGTGAAAATTTGAATTTTGTAGCCCGATTAGAAGCTCAGTGGACGCATCCAATTCCAGTGCTACGCCATTAATTAATTTTATCCAAGTCACCCACTGTGATGGCGGTTGGAAATTTAGTATGCAATTTCCTTGAAGTATTTCTTTAATATACGATCTGGATCATTTAGGGCTTATTTACAATGAAATTTAAAATTTCCCACCCTTTTGTCCACAGCAAGTGTTTACTTTGGCCCTGTATGTATGTGTCGGACCATGTTTACCGGTCAACAAGGGCGACTGCTCTCTGCGGATGTCGGATAGTCCGGTCGCTTTTTGACCAGTCCAGCGTCTGGTCGGGCGGAATGTTTGCAGTTGTTGATGCTGATTTAGTAATGTCGCTATTGTGTGGCTTTTTATCAACTTGTTTGTCTGAAACGTTCCTTAAAGGAGACGATATAATCGTCTGTTTGGTGTTCAAGATGGTAATAAATTCAGCGTGTCCCCATTAATTGCATCATTTATGAAATTATTTTAAACGTCTTTAAAAATCGAACAGTAGAGCGCCACCATAAGCATTCGCAGCTTCTCAGTTAATCCTAACTTCCATATTAGCGGAGGTGAACCAATAGACAGCTATAGGCATACATTCGAGGTATGATCCATAGCATTGACAACTAGAAAATATCTTCAATTATTTATTTCATTACATAGTTTCAGGAATGTAAATGTGAAGGTATTTCATTAACGCTGAAATGTCGAGTGTTATTTTCAACACCTTTCATATTATGAAAATCTGTTGGGGTTTTTTTTGGAGGGGGGGGGAGTCCCTCAACACTGACCGAGAAGTTCCGAATGAAGTTTAAAGTAAAATGTTACGAACTAGCTGTTAGATACGGAGGATCTGAAATGGGTAATCATTTAATACTGAACTTATTAAACGGTTTGAATAATTTTCAGCTTTTCAGAGTTGGAAATTATTTAGCTCTTTCTGAAATTCAATATTAAATCATTACCCATTTGGGATTCTATTTATGACAAATTGTATGACTTATTTTAGTGGAAAGATTCTAGATTACAAGAAGAACAAATAAATTTTGCCATTTTATTTCATTTTAGCTCAGACAGTGCACGTTTCAATTTTTGCGCATGAAAAAATATTCCAGACACGACTTAGGATAATATTGCTCAATTCGATAACTTGTAACATGTAAAAGTGGACTTTATTTTACAAATCATAATTCAAGGAGCACCTGTTTTTCTAAATCAATAGAACACGTGACAAGGACATCATTTTTCAACACTAGATAACTGAAGGAAATTTCTGTGTGATGTCACATAGTTCACTCGGGTCATGTCAGCTTAGTTAGTTAAGGCACCACATACATGAATTTCAGTGAGACTGTTGACAACGTTTCTACCGAAAAGTTGTCAATTCAACGGTGGACATTCACTACCGATGAAGTACTGGATAAGCATGAGAAATGGCATTCCATTGTTGAATATTCATGTGAAAGGATGACAACTGGATGCAGAAATTGTACTACAACTGCCGCAGAGAGGTGTTTTTTATTTACTCCAATAAGTCGTCCTTTAAATCATGCTTGTCTTGGTTGCAAGATCCATATCTTGTGGTATCAGCGATGTGAATGGACTGTCTGCATTACAATAGGCCGCGAGACGCTTATAGTCTCCCTGTGTTCGTGTTTGGAGAGCGTGATGGATTTTTTTCGACCCTCCTCTATTTTTTATTTGACTAGGCGAAGCGGTTTTACTTGCATTCTAGGTTTCGTTTGACATTCGGATGGTATAGTAAATAGGCCATATTCTGATGTATGTGACCAATACTGGAGTTTTTTGTGATAGCCTCCCTTTTCTTGTTATTGTCGATTCGGCTACCGATGGAAGGAAGACTGCAATAAATGTTAATAGTTACAGCAAAATAAAGTGGATTCTTGAAGGCGGGGCAAGAAAAAATTCCCAAGGTCACAGTCACAGTCAATCAATAATGAAACAACTGCTCAAGGAACTCGTGGACTTATTTACTCCGATCAGACTGACAGAAACTGATATGTTAACGTGTTAACATAGCAAAAATTACAACTCGCAAATACTAATTAAGTCCTAAGTATGTGCTGATAATATCAGCTAGTAACTGTATTTTAATTAAACTATCTGTGAATAAAATGAAATACAGGAGTATAAATGTGATTGGAAGAAATTTAAACAGAAAATTTATTAGATTAGCAAAGAATGTAAGAGAAATTGTGGTTAGATTTTTGTCATGATGCGCCTGAACTTTAATACTTCTAAAGAATCATGATACTGAACTAAGGTGAAGTTTCTTTGTGGCTAAATAAAGCCGCGATTTCACTAACCACGTCAGATTGTCGTCCTCACTTTTACGCTTTTCAATAACATCCTGATAATATTTAGTTTTAGAACTATTGAGTTTTTCACTGAACTCTAACCAGTCAAAGATTAAAACAGTCATAATATTAAGAACTCTCCTGGAAATAGTATTGTTTCATTTCGGAAAGTTTTTGGATTTTCTCAGACATGAATAATTTCTCAACTTGTATTTCGAGAATAAAAGGACTCCCAGGAGTTCGATTTTAAAATTAATTAGTTAAATTTCACCCCTGATATTATATATACCCCTCAAACAAATCTCAATATGTGTCAAATATCATAAGCAAGTAGATGCAAAATCTCCTTCTGTGTAATTTTTGTTAGGAATTTATTGAAAATGAGACAGGATCACAGCTTAAATAATTGTTAAAGTGTTATTGAGCTAATTAACTGATAAAACAAGCTTTGTCTCTAAACATGTATGGATATACACCGTGTGTGTGAGAGTGTGTGTGTGTGGTGTGTGTGTTGTGCAGTATGCCATATCTAGAATCTTTTTACGATCACAACTCAACAAATTTAATTGTTTAATGACTTAATGACTGCTGTTTACATAACATTTGTTAGTGGGCAGTACAATTTCAACTGCAGACAAGGTCAAAGTAAGGTCACAAACCAATACAATTTTATTTTGTAAAGTCTTGAACACGATTAAATCCTCTCTCTCTCTCTCTCTCTCTCTCTCTGATATTTTACGCCAGAATTGTGACATAACTAGACTTTTCCCATGACTCATGAGTAATCCAAGCAGGCCCAGAGTGAGCGTAAATTTGTGAAACTATCGCACGTAAAATTCATGAAAGAAAAATTGATTGGGCCGGGACTGGAGGGTGGGGGTGGACAAGAGCAATCAGTGCAAGAGTTCTTTTTTTTTTTTTTTTTTTCTTTGAAGCTGTTTGGTCGTCCTTAATTAAAAAGGGTGTTTATTGGCGTACTGAAAAATTTTTCTTAATACACTAGTCAATACACATTTCTTAGTCGTCCAGCTACAGACAGATCCTTGTCGTACGAAATGTATGTGTACTTTCGATCAGTAGATCCGACTGTTATCTTTAAAACGGACGTAAATTCTTTTCGAGGAAAAAAAAGTTTGTTTTCCTCAACTACCATCATTGATCACTAAGAAATATATTAGTCACACATATCGATTCGGACCGCTCCGGTGGCCTAGTGGTTAGAGCGTCCACCTCGGATGCGGGAGGTCGTGGGTTCGATCCCCGGTCGAGTCATACCAAAGACTTACAAAAATGGTACTAACAGCTGCCTCGCTTGGCGCTCAGCATTAAGAGGTTAGTGTTAGGACTGGTCGGACTGGTGTCAGGATAATGTGACTGGGTGGGACATCATGCTACATGTCTGCAGCATTATGCCCCAGTGCTAGACATCACCATAAACTGCCACACTGCAGACATCGTAGCGATATGACTGAAAAATTGTTAAAGCTACGTTAAAAATCATAATCACATCACATCACATCACATATCGATTCGAACGCAAGAGTCCACAATGTTTAGGGCTGTAAATTAATAAATCAATTCCGGTCATATTAGCCTCGCGGAAACATTGTTTGAGTAATATACTACTCCGTTAAAATTAAGGTCAGGTTATTCTAGCCATTTCAAATACAGCACAAAGACATATTCATAATAATAGGAATTAATATTGCATGATGGCATGAGAATGTTTTGCATTGACAAGGGCGAATGTAGGAATATGTTTAGTATCGTTGTGTACTGGAGGAAGGGTTGACACAGATATAGGCGACGGTTCTGTGGGACGGAACCCCTAGTCGGTCCGGGTGGCCGCACTTTAAGAGTTTTGAGTGCATAACTTTAACCATCGAAATGTAAAGAAAGTTTACTCTCAGCAACATTCTAGTTGTTTCATGTCCAATTTATTTTATTTTGGGGAGGTGAGGGGTGGCATCTCATAAGCCCTCCTCCACCACGGATCCGCCCGCTTGCGCAAAGGACTTGTTTTTATGCTGTGTGGAATTTAATTTCTTCATTTATCATAACACCTATATACCCAGTTGGAATTTGAAACAGGCAGAATTTGTCTTCTCTGCCTTCTGTGCTATTATAAAATCAAGTTTATCCCACTGCTTGTTCGTATGTGTAAAATAGTCTTCATGCATTCTCTTGCGTGTCGTAATATAAGTCTAACTGACGCAGAATCCACAGATGCTCGATGATTAGTTTTGTTTTTGTTGGTTCAACGGCACTTATAGCACATTTTTAGTCAGATCGTACCACGGAAATGGAAGCTAGGTGCTTTTCCTAACCCGTGTCCCTTTCCTTTTGAGTCAGACGCTCCACCAAACTACCGCGACTCCTGCTTAATGATTAGAGTGCCAAACTCGCAACCGAAAGGGTGTGGATTCGAATGTTACCACTGGATCAGCCTGGGTTAACTACAGGGCCGATGTAAGGGTATTTGGCGCCTTTCGACGAACCTTCCACCTTGCTCCCTCACCCTACACCCCCCCCCCCCAGCATCGCTTATTATAAACTGTTCATTAGTATTAATACACGTTTTGCTTCATAATTTAATAGTTTCATTATTTAGTCTGCATATTTAATGATAATAAACGAATAACCTGACAGCTTAGCTCGCTTTTGGCGCCCTCCTAATCTTGGCGCCGTAGACGGCCATTAGTTCGCCTCGAGTTAAATCGGCCCTCAATGGCTCTTGTGGTGTGCCCTTGGTTTGCCGTTGACTAATGCACATTACCACAATATCATCAGCACTAAATAAGCTACACGTGTCGCTCTGCCGTAAATTACCTATCCAGACCAATTTGGCATTCTCTGCTCAGTCTACTGAAAAAGTATGCAGAGTAAGTCACGGAAAATTACGGAAATAGAAAACAGTTACACGAAGGTTTCTCAGCTGGACTACTGTTCAACGATAGGTGTAACATAAGAGTTCGATATTATCATCTTTATGGACCCTCATTTAAAAAAATGTCAGGCTCTGAAATGGTTTGAAAAAAAAAAACATTACTCACATTGTGACATGTCATTACCTAGGCTATGTGCAATATGTGCAATAACCCCCTTTTCAACCATTTAATTCCACAAATATGTCTAAGTCTCCGCCCTAGCAGGGAGGGTGAACCCTACAACTTTTTGCCTGAACCGTTAAGTAAAAATAAATAACAAAAAATAAGGGTCAAAACGATAAACCGAGCCTTCTAACTATATTATTACCTTTTAGTTTGAAAAACGAATAATAAATCTTTTGGGTTAGCTCATTTTTGTTACTTCATTTTTGACTTTTGCTTTAATGCGTTTAGTTTACTCGGTAGATCTCGTACAAAGTTGTAGAGTTCACCCTCCCTGCTGCTCATAGAAAGGGGAAATAATTCTCTAGCAGAGGAGGAGCAGAGTTATCGCGTTTTATTAAGTATTTTTGGTGATTTCAAATTCAATTAAATATCTATTATAAATATTATTTAATAATGAATATTGGAGAACCTCATTCAGCTAGATTAGCACGAGAGCGACTAGAAGCAATTAAAAAATATTTACCTGTTCGTGATGCTTTCAAGCAACAATTACAAGAACGACAAGAATCTCAAGTCGAATTTGAAGAGGATACAAAACAATTATTTAAACCGATTGTCGAACCAACAAAGAAAATTGTTACAGCAACTGAGGCAACACAACGAGCTCTTGAAACATTACCTGCTGATATTGCTGGTCGTATTCAAGCTGCTCAACCTGGGGCTCAGCCACAACCACAACCACAACCACAACTACGACAACCAAAAACCAGAATTAAGATAATAGATAAATTTACACCTGAAGGTATTGCTGCTATCAAGGACAAAGACCAATTACTTGATATTGCCGCATTTGGATATTATGAAAGACAAAGATATGTAAAACCAGAACATGTTAAATCTCTGAACTCTGCCAATTGGATTAAGGATGTATATCGCATATATACTGGTATTCCAGAAATTAGATCTAATGAAGATATTAAAAATTTTAATAAATTTGATGAGGCTGTATATAACCATATAAAAGAAAAATCTAAACAATTGCTACAATCTCCAAAACCACAAAAACAACCACGATTTAAATTACCACGATCACCAATGCTACCACCACTACCACAACAAGTATCACCACCATCCCAACAACAATTGCCACAAATATTACCACCACTATCACAGCAATTAATACAATCTCCAAAACAACAAAAACCAAGCAAAAAGGAAGAGGAGGAAGAAGAATATTGGCCGTCAGACACCTCTTCTGGCAACGTAATTGGAAGTGGTTTAGGAAGTGGTCTTATTACTTGTCCCAATAATGTTCTTGCTGATGTTGATCGATCAGAAATCCTCATTGGAGGAAAACGAGCTGGTAATAATTCCCTAGAAATAATTAATGAAGCGGCCGATATCTGTAGACGATTATTTACAGGCGGTATCATGGACGTTGATGTTTATCAGTCTCTTATTAATGAAATTGCCGATGACTACTACAGTGACTGAGTACGTAATTAAATACAATTACTATAATAAAATGATCGTACATAGTACTCAACGTGGACCAACTATGGTCAGGGTAATAAATTCAAGATTACCAGTATACAAGACAACCTACGGAGATGGACTAGGTGATGTTGTTCAGGGTCTATTTAGAAGGATAGCCCCAAAAGCAATACCGATCGCAAAGCAACTGGGAATGAAAGCTATTGATGTTGTTCGTGAAAAAGGTATTGGTGCTGTTGGTAATGTTGCTGGTAAAGCATTTTCAGCGATTAAAGATAGGTTAGCACGATTAATACGACGAAAACCTCAGACACCAGTAAAATTACCTAGTACAGAAGTAATGCCTGCAAATGTCAGTAAAATAATAAATCAAGTTGCTAATCAAAAACTAGCAGAGTTGGCTGATGTGCCTTTATCAGAAAAAGAAAAAAATATAACTGCTAGTCTGATAGCAGGAAGTGGTCTCACTTCCCGAAGTAATCTTCGTTTTAGACGATAATAAATATAATAAAGATGTTCAAACGTATATCTGATCCCGCATTTGACATGGACGCACCAGTACTTAAAGATGAGTCTGTGCGTGATTATCAGTATTATTCTTACGACGCACGAATTCCAGATCAGCGTGGACGAATCGAACTACAGGTTCAGGATACAAGTAGATATTTCTTACCCGCTGAAGCATTTATTGAAGTCGAAGGTGAAATTTTAAATATTATTAATCCTGCAGCACCAGTAGCATATGGAGACGATGTTAATGTCGGTTTTGTTAATAATGGTATTATGGCATTATTTGACAGTGCAACGTACATGATTGACGGAAAAAATATTGAATCTATTCAGAAGGACGTCGACGTTGCAACAACAATACTTGGTCTTGCAAGATATAGTGATGATTATTCAAGATCAGCTGGTCCATCAATGATGTTTGCAAAGGATACAACTGATTCTCCAGAGTATCGACAATATGAAATAGGACAACCAAGAAATTTTGCTAGAAACGCCAATGCGGATGTACAAAGTATGATTATTAATGTAGATCCAGATTTCAACTTAGGATTTAGATCACGTCGAGCAATGTTGCGTGGTGGAAGAAGAGCATTTTCATGTGTGATTCCACTATCACATATATTTGGATTTTGTAGAAATGTCAGAAAAGTCATTTTCGGATCTAAGCATACAGTTGTACTTGTACGAAAAGCAACCGACAACGATGCATTATGGAGACTCGCTGGTGATCCTGGCAAAGTAATTCTTACAAAACTTTCATTGTGGATGCCGGTGATGACTCCATCAATAACTGAAGAAGATCGTCTACTCTCTTTTATGAATCAAGGTGGTAAATCAGCATTATCGTGGTTAACAATGACCACAGATGCTATCCAGAGTAATATTAATGGTTTATTTACGTGGCAAATAGCATCACAACAAGGTGTTTCTGCACCACGACATATATTTATTGCATTTCAAGATGCTGCACGGGTGGATGATCAAACACGTAGTATTATGATATTTGATAATCTTGGTGTTTCCGAAGTTTCCTTAAGAATAAATGGACATCAAGAACCGTCCGAGGATATTTTACTGAATTTTGAACAAAATCATGTAGCACGTGTATATCATCGTCTAATGACGTTCATGGGACGTGATCAAAATGTTGATACTGGTTTACAAATATCACAATTGGATTTTACAACATTATACCCAATTTATTATTTTTCACTCGAACATTTAGATTTAACCAGACAATCTGTAGTCGATATACATTTTCGAGCTCATGTTAATAGAGATATTGGAGCTATTGCCAATTACAGAGCAATTGCTGTCATACTCAGCGATAAATCGATGTTACTTGAAGGTGCTGGTGGACGAATGAGAGTCGTTGATGCTCCAGTAGAAAACATGTAATTAGATTATTTATAAATATTATAATGTCGTATAATAATGTTAGTGTTAGTCTGACTCCTGGTCAGATTAAAAAGATACAATCAGCATCAAAAAATAACTGTGGATTAAAAATATTGCTAAAGAAAGATCAGATGAGCGGTTCAAATAAATTATCTCTTACAGAACGTCAGCTCGGGTATTTCAATGAAGCAAAAAAATCAAATAAAGGTATAAAACTTAATCTTTCTGCGGGTGCCATTAAAGATATCATTAAGACGGGTGGTATATTTCCACTTCTTGCTGCTATACCAGCATTAATAGCCGCTGCAGCTCCAGCTGTTGCAAAAGCAGCTGCATTAGGTGCTGTTGGAACTGCTGCTGGAATGGCATTAAAGAAAGCAACTGGACAGGGAATAAAACGAACACAAAAAAAAGGGAAGGGGTCTAAGATTACCAGGGACCCCACACTGGTACGGAAAAGGCCTAAGATTACCAGGGACAGTTTACTAATATCTCCTATGTCCAATTTTGATTTACTAGATGCTGCTAAAAAATTAAAAATAAAAAATTTTAGAGGAGTTTTTATGCGCGATCAATTACCGAAACAACCAAACAATATTGAAACAGGTATTATTAATCTCGATGAAAATTCTGGTCCAGGCACACATTGGGTCGGATATGCAATTGATCCACGTGGAATTATTTATTTTGATTCATATGGACTAGCTCCACCAAAAGAATTCTTAAAGTATATTAGTTGCTATCAAAGTATTCCAATATGGTATTCAACATTACCTACACAAACATTAACCGATCCACCAATATGTGGTCGAGAAGTACTTAATGTACTTGATGCTATATCAAAATCAACAAAACCACCCCACAAAGTTGTACATGAATATACTACGACGTCATATTTAAACAGACATTAGTAAATATAATGGTGGATATTTATGGAAGATCTTCCCGTAGAGGTCATCAACAAGTTGATTTATCTAAGTATGCAACTCTTGATCAACTCAGAAATGAAATTGATGATTTATTAAATCTCGCAAGTGTGGATCAAAATGAAGTAGTTGTTTTTCAGGATAATCAAGGACGATTAAAAACGAGTAATATACAACTACCAGATGTTCTTATAAGAATTCCAACTGCAGTCACTGATAATATAGTTATTTTTGCCGATCAAGGTAAAATACAAGATTCTGGTACATCACTCAGTAATTATATTAAGAAATCCGGCGATGTATTTACAGGAGATATTAATATGAATCAGAATAAAATCACCGACATTGGAAATCCAACCGCAGATGCAGACGCCGCAACAAAGAAATATGTCGACGATCAAGAATCTAAGTACGTATTGACCAACGGCGGTATAATGAGTGCATTTCTCGACATGAATAATAATGGCATTAATAATCTTAGAACACCGGAATATGATTTTGATGCTGCAACGAAAAAGTATGTTGATGATAAGGAAATTCCTATTTCAACTTCGTTAAAAACAATCGGTGATGAAATGACTACACTTAGTGCTACTTTTTATAAAAATTTAGAAACGTTCTTAAATTTTCGTAAAAACATAAACAAACTCATTAAAGATTTTTTGGTGATCCACCAACCGTTGACATAAAACTAGCCGACATTAACACGAAACTTAATGATATTGCCAGTGGAATACCTAATATTGTTCAAAAAACTAATCTGATTAAAATTCCACACGGACAAATTAAAAATATCGTATACACAGTAGCATCAGGACAATCAACATGGACACCACAAAATAACACTATCAAATATACCGCAGAAGTTACTGGTATTTACAGGCTGTCCGTATTTAGTGATGAAAGATTTGCTATAATTAACAGATATATATTGCGTCATTCAACTGATTCTCTCTCTGGAGTTGTATCTATATTGTTAAGAAAAGATGTTGAAGAAACATTTATACTGAGAATATATGATCAAACAATAATCTTAGAGCATTATTGGTGGCATCTGGAATTTGTGGCTGAAATACCGCAATTAGTCACTTAATATAATAATAATGGATCAACCTCAGTCTCGCATTGACGTTCAACGTTACAGATGCAATCAAGTATGTGAGCGTCTCACTAAACTAAATAATTTTATCGACTATTATAACAAGAAAATAAAAAAATATAAAAGACGTATAGTTGTTGTTGATGTAGTTGTTTACTCGGTTTCTGCTGTTATTACTGGAACAGGATTATTATTATCAACATTGACGATGACAGCACCTACTATTATAACCATTATCGTTTCAGCATCAACGACTATTGCTGGAGTTCTCGGTATTATAACCAAAAAGATACATACTTGTACAAATGCTAAATTGCACGATTATATGATTAAATTACACACAGTGGTAGAGGCATGTTCTAAATTATCTTTATATATTTCTTCGTGTGTCAGTGATGGTGAAATATCTGATACTGAATTCGCGATGATGATGAAAACTTATGATGATGCTTTTAAAGTGATCGCAAATGATTTTAATGAATTAAATAACAACAATAATAATAATGACAGACAGGGAATTACTTCAGCAGATTGTCACTAATACAACTCCGTCAAAAACTACTATGATATCGTTAAGTTCGACCAATCCTGAGTTTAGTGTCAATTTTCCAACCGCAATTCCTGCAAAAGAAATAGCATTAGCACAATTGCGAGTTTATTATAGCTGGCCCAACATTAGATCAAAACCATTTGGTGGACTACAACCAAATAATTCATTAATATTCGCTAATAAGAATAAGTCTGATGGAACTCCTGATTGGCAAATAGTTTCTATTCCAACGGGCAGTTATCAAATAGAACAGATTAATGATGAGTTCCAACGCAGAATTAAATCTATTACAGGAAAAGAATCAAAAATAGCAATTACTGTCTACGAACCAACACTATCTGCGGTTATTGAAATAAATTCCCCTGATTACTCCGTAGATATTTATCAAAGTTCGATTAGATCAGTATTAGGTTGGCCTGAAGATCCACCGGTTTATCAAACACCACCAGAACCACAGAGATCTGATTTTGTCATAGATGTTAAAAAATTTATAAAACCTCCAGAATATCGAACAGAAAAAAATGCTTACCCATGGCGACGATATTTTGGTGATGGAGTTATACATTATATAGATAAAACAGAAACCCATTTTACAAAAATAGTTGATGGTAAAAAAGGTAAAATAATAGTACTTGATGTTGATGAAATAAATTCATATGCTAATACAATTAAGTCTGAACACGGACGTATACTTAATTATCTAAGAAATTTATTTTCCAGCATTAGCACTTCCTACAACAATGACTTAAAAAATCAAATAATTGAAGTAATACAACATTTGAATCAAGTTGCTTCAGACCTAGATTTCATGAATGATATTATTATTAACAGAGAAAAAAAATTAATGAACATAGCAGCAGATAAACGATATAAAGAGTTATATATAGTTGATGAAGACGGTCCACCTCGAGGTGTTAGACTAAATCTTCTGTTCACAATAATATTTCTAAAACATTTCAAAATTACGCGAGAACAACTATCAACATTTATAATTCCTGGATTTAACTCTGAAGAGCTAAAGAAATCAGTTAATGATCTTATTGATGAACAATTTAAAAGAATATGTGATTCATGGAAAAAAATAATACCTACACCAACTATTCTTAAATATAATAATGATCCACACGGTGGTGGTCGCCATATCTCACCTGGTATTGTTAATATAACAACAACAATTGCAGTCAATCTGGTATGTGACGTAATTGATGACAGTTATCAAGTAGATCTTTCAAAATCTAATCACCGCAGTGCCACTGCGGAACAGGGGTATATACTATATTCATTTAGCCCTAAAGACCCGCCAGGTTGGCTAATTGTGTCTGAACCAATTAACCCCGTGTACCTGCGAGTTCATAATCCATTTTTGACAAGAATAAATTTCAAACTCACTGACCAGGCAGGAAATATTTTGGATCTAAGACAAGAATCTCTTAATATTAATTTGTATATACGCTCTTAGAACGTCTGATTAAATATTTCCTAATATAATAAGGGAAAAAATAATCTGATTCATGAAATAGTTACAGATTTCTTTATCTGATGGGTTTATGGGACTACATTTTTTTAAATAATTATTCAGAGACTGATATTTTTTATTTTAAATAAATAATTATTATATAATGAACCAAGAAAATATAAATGATATTATTTATGCTATTAAAAAATTAAAACATAACAAAATAAATCTATCTGATAATCTCGATCCTGAAAAAATATTATGCGATTATGAAATATTAAAACAAAGAAAAATTGACAATAAATACACATTACCATCCAATTATAAATTTGTAAAATCAATTTATCAGTCTATGTTAGAATCCTTGGCGATGGTAAATGAAAAACAAGTAAAGCTATTTGCGCCTCTTGCACGTTCGATCGAAAATATTAGATCCGAACTATCTCGTGAATACGAGAAAAAGAAGATCGTGGATAATCGTATAATGCAATTAAGAAAGATTATATTATTTGATTCTGTCAAAAGTGAAAGTGACACCGAGAGCAGCGACGGTGAAGGTAAAATATAGAGTCGAACTATATACAATTTATTTGTTAAGAGTACAGAATTAGATATATTCAAATATTATCTGCTGATCATATTTTATTGAATATGCAGATCTGTATATTTTATCTGCAACATCATGTACTGATTGTGGATGTATGCTAAAATATTTTGCAGCCGCATTAATTGATGGGAAAGTTATTTCCTGTTCTGTTTCTGTATTTATGGATTTAACTGACCTCGGGATCTTTGGATATTTTCCAGTATTTCCACGTGCAGCATTCTGACTAGGTGTAATAGCTTGCAGGTTACATAGATTATTATTCTGGGGATCTCCATCAATATGATCAACTATAAGTCCATTTTCAACTACTCCATGAAAACATTCAAATACGAATCTACTTGATAAGTATCTTTTTCCTCTAGCAACATTAAATCTAAAATAACCTTTAATATCAAGACTACCGACTGGTTTTTTCAATCTGCAGTGTCTGATTACACCATCTCGGGATGCTTCATAATTTGTATATACTGGATGTTTCACAAATTCGTTTTGCTCCATTTATATATATAATATTATTTGTCTAAATCATTATTTTGAAATCTAACCAGATAATCTTCTACGGTTTGTATAGGAGATTTACCTGGTGATGTATTATTTTTTTTGTCATAATATCGTTTTAATTCTCTATATTTTTTTCCGCCACATTTTAGACACAATTGAGTTTTTCCTCTGACTCCAACACCACATTGAATACACGGTATTGGTCCTGTACTTCCATTTTTGATACTTTGTGCATGATTTCCGCAGTATTCATTCACACACGGTTTATTACAAAGAGAAGTATATCCAATTTTGAGCCAAGCACATTTGTTCTTTGTTTCAATCATTATATATATACTAAAATTTTAATTTAAATACTTGTCTTAATTATATGGAGAAATTATCGGCAATTGAACCTTCTCATGCTAGATTTGATCTTGACAGACTATCAGAATATAAATATAGTACTTTGATGCAAGATTTGGCATTAACAGATGAGGATATAACCGAACGTATTCGTGAAACAAAAAATGAATTTCGTGACGATGGCGCAGTTCATGTATGGTCAACATTCAGAGTCGGAAATGTTACTAATATAATGAATGACGAACGAGGAAAAATAATTATTAATTACCTTGATGATCAAAAATATTTTATTTTAATAAAATTTATTGTAAATACAAAAGAAGATATTTGGATTATTCGTGACAAACGCGATCCAGTACACATACAATCAGGAAATAATATTGTTCTCTTAAATAATAAATCTAAGCCCGGAATAATGACTGGTATTGATAAGGTATATTATGAACGGAGCTACCCAGTTACTGCAGTCGTATATGCAATATATCCACTTAATAATAAACCTGACGTCGGGGATCTAAAGCCTATGAAACTGTCAGAGTCAAGAATAAACTGTGTAGCTGAACGAGTTACAGAACATTTTACAAACGCGATACGTGGTAATGGTTTAACAGATTTACGACGTAAAAAAATAAATACTTGGGCAGAATCAGTTAAAGATACCGGAGCGTCTATCAAAGATGTCGCTGAACTAGAAAAGAAATTAAGATTTCCAATAACGGTAAAAACGCTGACGGGAGAGATTTTATATAAACCAAAATACACAAAAAATGGAGCTCCAATAGATATTATTGATCATAATTCGCACGCATGGACATCAGCAGTAACAATATTTCCACGAGATAGAAAAGTTAAATTTTATGATGGTCATATATTTGATTTTATCAAAAATATCAGTAAAAGTGACCCTGTGTCCGTTTGGTTATTTCAGAGTTCGGAATATGATAATTACGATCAGTTTGTACGGCCTAATGGTGATATTTACCGTATAGAATCTCTTAATGTAGAAATGGAAAATATTGCGCTGAAATATACTTCAGACGATGTCAAAGTTAGACAATTATTAAATAATTGTTTTACAGTTCCATCCGTAGCGGCTCATTTTGCTCAGGAGAAAAATTTATGGAAACCAACACGATCGGAATTTCTTGAGGATATTCATAAAAGCTGCGTAGAATATGGACACGGAGGATTATGGAATACTAAATACAACTATAGTGACGTTATATCCGTCGATATGGTAGCATGTTATCCTGGAAGTTTTCTTGGATACGGAGAATGTTCTAAATACTTTAAGAGATTCGGACATCCATCACACGAAATGACCAGGGTTGCAATAAACGGACATTTACCAGATTTTGATTTAACAGGATTTGCTCATGTAGAATCATTCGAATTTGCAGAAAATCTCCATCCGATTACTTATACTTGGTTTGGAAGACATTTTTCAGAAAAATGTTGGGTTCCAATAGTACTATTGCGATATATGCTTGATGTTGGAATTTTAATATCTTTACAGGTGAGTGAGGCCATTATATCATATAGTCCACAGAAACAAATTTGGTTACCAGAACCAAATAGATTTAATATTGATGATGCCAGGAAAGAATTTCCTAATCTTAATGAAGATGACATTATTAAAATTACTAATAATATACGTAAATGCAGAGACGAGCATGATGAAAAATTTGCAAAAGATCTTGGTAGAAAGATAATTGGTAAATTTACTCAAGGAGGAGCCTATGATCATAAAAGACACTGTACAAGATTAATTATGGACGATGCTGAACTCGATTTTATAATTGCTGATACAACAGAAAAAAACATATTTATAAATCGGAGTAATGCTTATTTGTCAGACGGAACCAAACTAGGTACAATTGTGAGTTATCTTGATGGTGACTCACCACAATTTACTCATTTAAGATCATCTATGTTGGCATATGTTTCTATAAATCTACTGTCTATGATAAATAGATTTTCTCGTGATGCTGTCAGAGTCGCCACGGATTCGTTTTATATAAATAAAAAATATACGGATTTATTAAAACCGCTACTTGGTAATGGTGAATGGGGGTCATGGAGAATAAAACAAGAAAATATACTTAGTTATTCTGAATCTGCCGACGTTGAAATTAAGGAAATATATCACAAAAATAATAATCAAATATCAAAGTCATCAGCACCATCTGTATATGATCCTGTATCTAGACATAAAACTGTTTATCTTAATGGATGCGGTGGTTCAGGTAAAACAACGCGTGTGATTAAATTATTCATGAATAATAATTCAGATATAATTGTTTTGACACCGACACATAAACTCGCCAGAGAAATAAAAGAGCGAGGAGTAAAATCGTGTACTTATCATAGTTTCTTTAGATGGTGTGGAGACACATGGACTCCTGAGCGAATGGGTGAGAAATATATACCTAAATATATTATATGGGACGAGATATGCACGGTGTCGTTAGAAATATTAAAAACATTTCTTGAATGGCTATTGACGAAGAATACTGCTATAATAATGTGCGGTGATCATGGTCAACCACCACCTTTTATTGGACAGTCTCCACATGAATGGCTGAAGAATAACGTAGATTATTACGAGGAAATAAATGATGACCATAGAGCTATTGATGAACCGCTGAAGGAATTTAAAAGATTAATCAGACTACAACCAGACAGAGTACAATGTGAAATAATGCGAGGAGTAATTCCAGAGACTTCTATGAATGATTTTCTAAATTTATGGAATCCCGCTGATTTAATAGTTGCAAGTAGAAAGATAGTTCGTGATGAACTACAAAATAAATTATTTATGTTACATAAAGAAAAGTTTTCAGATCTACCTGTACCTTTGTGTTATCGCCCAGCAGATACTCGACAACAGAATATTGATGTTGAAATTCCTGGTGGAGACACTGAAAATATCCGAGTACAAAATCTTGTTTTGAATGATATTGTTTTAGTAGATATTAATGTCGTTGAGAATGCGCTGAATATGAATAAATCACCGTGGACGTTAGGATACGCTATAACTATTCACTCATCACAGGGGTTAACTATTTCTGATACAAATATCTGGATTATAGATGATCGGATCGAATGGTCGAATTTAGTCTATCTTGCAGTTTCTAGAGTCAGAAGAATATCTCAACTACATAGGGTTATTATTAATTTTATAGAAAATAATGATCAGACTGTTAGCAATGACGTAATAAGAAAAAAACTATCTGGTTATAAGCAGTGTGATAAAAAAAATAAACGTGACTTTGATATTGATGTTGAATTTATTATAAAACTAAAAACACAACAGAATAATAATTGTGCAAGTTGTAACTGTAATATGTTGTGGCAATATTCGAATAATAATCCAAGACAATTTACCGTAGACAGAATTAATAGTGATCTTGGTCATATACGTGATAATGTGATGCTGACCTGTCTTGAGTGTAATCGACGTCGGGGCGCTGGACGCCCTGGTTCTGGTTATGTAATTGTATGTGGTGGTAATTGCGTATCCTCAGGAATTACTTGTAATTGTTCACGTACAAATCCACGCTGAGGGGCGGTAGAATCTAGTCTGTATATTGGAGGTCTACCAGTGGATCTAACCACGCTAGAAATTTTATGTGTAGTCACGCTCCAGATAGGATCAGTTGCTCTTTTTTTACCACCTTCAAGTTCGCCAGGTTCATATAAATATCTAACTGTAACATTACCTAATACTGGTTGAGGTTGTTGTCTGTCATTACTACGGGGTATATATTTTTTTGTGATTGCATTAAAAGGTTTCATGGAAGTTGAACGAGTAATTTCATTATTTAATGCAGCTATCACACTTGGTAACCTTGCAACCCATTCACGAGATCTCTCACCGGATTTAAAGTCAGTAAATATTTCTTTTGCATATTGGTATCCAAATAACCGCTCGGCAAGTGTTCGATTAAATCGTTCAACAATTGCCTGATCACGATGAATTTCAGTATGTCCTCGTCTAATTTTAACGTTATGTTTCTTCATTAACGATAATACTATTCCAAGAAATTCTTTGCCAGGATCAACCTGTAATAACTGTGGCCATCGTAGACCATCTTGTGGTCCAGATCCTCGCTGATAAATTCGTTCAAACGCAGATGAAACTTCAGACGCTGTCTTTGTTGATAATGGTTCAGCTTCTTTATATCTACTTCAACGACAGTTAATGCGTATTTGTATGTGCGTGACTGACGTTTACCAATTTTAATGGTATCGTGTGGTAAAAATAAAATATCTGCTTGATGAACCTCATTAGGGACGCTGACATCAAAATGTGCATATTGAATTTTTTTAGGTGGTGGTAGATAAATTTGCCATATTGCCTGTCGTGCTAACCACGCTGCAGCAACAGAACGTGAAACTTTTGCTGCTTCAGATAATTTACTAATAGCTGATTTACCTCTCCAATATCCTCTTGGGCTATAATAAATGGATTCCATTATAATATTTATATAATTAATTACCAGCCCCTAGCATTATTTTACCTTTCATGGCAGATTTTACTAGAAAAGTAGCTAATTTATCTCTGACAGATTTATTAGGTATAGAATTTAATGCATGAATCAATTTTACATCTGCGAGATGCCTTTGTTGTAAATCTTTACTTTTATACGCAACATCATGAACATGACACGCTTGATCAATCTTATTTACTGGATACTCTCCTGGTCTTGGTTGATCTTGATCATCAAGTCGGATGTCAAGTCGGGTTCCAGGACCACAATAATTATATCCAGGAAGGTGTTTCTCACCGGCATATTTAGCCCACGGAGTTCCTGGTAATTTTCCTAATAAAGCGGCTATATCTCCACCTGTCTTTGTCCCTGAATCAGACATGGAGATAAATTTATATTTTTCGTGCCGCATTTTACACATTTACCTGTTAATGCACGTCGTTTATTTTTTGTTATTATTGTTGTCAGTCCAGTGGTGGGTGTAGATAATCTACATCGAACACAATATAGACTCATATTATTAATAATATGGATATAATTGATTTTTCGGCGACACGAAAACAGGAACCAGTAAAGCACCATTCAGCATTACCAAATTCAATAAGAATGATTATAATAGGTCCATCTGGATCAGGTAAAACACAACTATTATTAAATTTAATAATGCGATGGTTAAAATGGAGTAAATTGTATTTAGTAGCACCATCCGTAGATGATCAACACTGTTACGAAGTACTTAAAGATTTTAATGAAAATGCAAAATTGCTGAATGAAGACGGAAACGATGTTGTTGACTTTATTACCGATATTGATGAGGCTCCATCTGTAGATGACCTAGATGGATTTATTAATAATTTAGTGGTGTACGATGACGTTATGTTGGACAAACAATCTAATCCAGCTAGAATATTTTCTCGAGGTCGTCACAAGAATACGGACGTGATTTATGTTACACAAAGATATACACAAATACCTAAAGTGATCAGAGACAACTGTAATATTTTGGTTGTGTTTAATGGAGTAGATAATTATACTTTACAGAATATTTATTATACTTGGTGTTCAGGGGATATGGATATGATGAAATTCAGAAACTTCTTTTCAAAAGCACAAGCTGTTCCGTTTGGATTTATTACAATAAATCTACATGACCCAAGATCTAGATATCGTGTAGGTCTAGATAAAATCTTTGGTTAATTACAGCAGCAGGGAGGGTGAACTCTACAACTTTGTACGAGATCTACCGAGTAAACTAAACGCATTAAAGCAAAAGTCAAAAATGAAGTAACAAAAATGAGCTAACCCAAAAGATTTATTATTCGTTTTTCAAACTAAAAGGTAATAATATAGTTAGAAGGCTCGGTTTATCGTTTTGACCCTTATTTTTTGTTATTTATTTTTACTTAACGGTTCAGGCAAAAAGTTGTAGGGTTCACCCTCCCTGCTGCTAGTGGTATCAGATTTATTCATCCAGAGGCACATGATATTCAGAGATGACCTTGACCTTAACATGGAAAGATTAATTTAACCGTATCACACGATATGTCTTAGAAACTTAACACGAACAGGTCGCCGTTCAATTTTATTAAAATTATCATCACCGAGACTATCAATGAATGTTCGAATGATTTCCACGTGATCTTTTCAGATGTATTTGTTGATAACAACTACACCGATGCAAGCATTTCAATTAACTAGAAAACACGTAATCATATTCGTTAAGCGTTGGGAAGTATATGGCGAACCTATCAACACAAACGGCATCACTTTATAGTGATAAAGTACATTTACGGACACGAATGCCGAAATATCATTTGCCTTTACTGTGAGCGGAATTTACCAGTGTCATTTCTAAGGGCCAAACTTAGTTACATATTTGGCATTTCCAATTTTGTCAATGTGGCCATCGATTCCTTCAAATATAAATGATCTGTTTTAGTCATATTGCTCACTTTTCTACAGTCGGTGAACCTGAGGAATATATTTTGTGGTTTTGTCACATGAATACATTGTGAACTTAGGTTAGCTTTACTTGGTTCTATGAAATCAATTTCTAACGACTTCTGCATTTCTGTTTTCAAACCTTAATTTTGTTGGAGGAATCATCCTGTATGGATGATGATTCACAGGTGTAGAATCTACAGTTTTCATCATCATGGTAGATCTTATTTGTTCCTTTAGGAACAGCTGAAAAGTTCTCATATTCAAATTATAGCTGTTGTACTTCTTTCTTTTCTTATAGCTGTAGCTGTGAAAGATTTTGGTCCAGATTCTTCCCTATTGCTAAATTCCAAATATTAGTTACACCAAGGTCACTGCGATCCGATTGCATTCCCTTACTTAACCCTTTACTGTGTGGGGCAGACACAATTAATTGATTTCATGATTAACATGACTATCAATATACTCCAATAAAATATTTATATTTCTAGAGCATGAATGATGTATTTTATCTTCTTCATTGTTTCCTTCACTTTGAAAGGACATACTACTTAGCTTGAATAGGATTTTGAACTATGCGCAAAAGAGCCAGAACTCTATCACCAGGCTGACAACTCTCCTTTTATATTTGTCATACCCTAATACAATTTATGAGCGAGGGAATGAAGATTAGTTCTTCCTGCTTTACAAGCGTTTACAACGTATGCCTGAACTCAGAAATATAATCAAGAAGATTAGTTTCCGAATCTACAGTTCACAAACTTTTTTCTATAAATAACTTCAATTGGTCATGGACAGTATGTCCAAAAATATGTTCAAAAGGAATAAAACCTAATGAATCTTGATCCGATTCGCTACCAAAAATCGACATTACATGAACACATTCGTCAATATATTTTCTGGTACCAAAGCATGATGACCGAATTATATGTTTTAAAATTTGGTTACAGTTTTATAAAGCCCATTGACTTTAGGGAGATTAAAGATTTATAATGTTGGATGCCTAATTCATGCAAAACTCGCTGGAAATTCCAGACATAAAATTTGACCCTTGATCAAATTGGACAGATTTGGGAAGGCCAAATTGTGTAACATCTTGTAGACTCGCACATCATGTTCAACACGTATTGGTTGCCTTACTTGGTCATAGGAATGGGACCTACACAGTTGGAGAATGGCTTGTCAAACGCAGGAATAGGTTGCAGATGAGCTTTGGTATCTTCTGATTCCAAAGAAGGGTTCTAAACAAGAAAGTGAAGCAAAAACAATAATGTTACATGCATTTTGCATATACTCCGAACAAAGTTTGTACAAAATAAATCGAGCATTCCGTTTTGGTTGGTTGGTTGTTGATTTCTGATTTTAACATATTAAATGGATTGGATTTTCATACGATTGACAAATGTTACTAGATCTGCAATATTTACAAACATCACTTTTAAATTTCGATCCAAAAAAAATGATTTAAGATCTTGTGATATGATTAAATGACCATTACATGACCAGTCAAAGAGGTTTCAGGGGCTAGACTAGACAGGACCTGTCAAACAACAAAGGAATAGCTCGCTGAACACTAGTGATTAGCCTGTACTTCAGGTGGTATTTATGTTGTCATAAGAACCTCATTTATAATAAAATAACAAACAGGTATTTGTGTGGCCTCCACTTGGCTCATAGCCCTCAGAAATAAACAGGATATCAAAAGATGTTTATCCTGTTCGATATCTAATGATTCTCGTTTGTCACTCTGATTAGAATATAGAGAATAAGTAATACATAAGGATAACTGTGATCAATACCTCTTGATTGATGAATACTAGGGCCAACATCATTCATCAAAAACCTGATCAAATGATTGTGTCACCTAAACGAAAATATCCCGATGAACATTATCCTTTGACAGATTGTTTTCCCATAGCTCTTTTAACTGCACAAGCTGGGTATAAATCAGGGATTTCATTTTCAATATGATCTAGTTTCACATGCAAGTAAGGCTTGTCAATTACAAATGGATCACGCACAATCTTATATCCAAGTAGGTTATTCCTAGTAATAAACGAATACCACCATGGTTAAAGATCACAGTTCCAACTGTCACGGGTCCTAATGAAAAAATTAACACAATGTAAAGGGGCATTACAAAAGATACACACTACTCCTTGAATAAGGACGCTTTCATTAGAAGGGGTCTTCTCAGAAAAAGGCAGAATACCTGGTAATGAAAGACTCATAGAAGCCCCATGTCCATTAAAATTTTAAGATGGGTACACTGGGCAGAATCGCCATTAAGTGATATAGAACCTTTCAACAACGTTGGTTGATAATTCGGAAGGCTAACCAAGACTGGGTTTGTTTGATCCAACAAATGTATTGCTTTCAATACATGACCGTGCCTTTGACCTCTGATATATAAGAACTTTTGCAATAGGTCTGTCTGAAGTCTGCTGTGGGTTTTTTTCAGCCTGTAGCAACCAGCAATACAGCACACTTTCTTCTTGCAGTAGGAATAGATATGGGTTTTTATCAATCTTGTAAGCAATTTGATTCCTAATTGTGTGTCCGATTGTGTCTTGGAAGTTCTCGTATGAGACAGATGGGATTTTACCAAAATACTTCAGAATAGAAAATCTATTGACAAATGAATCTTTGTAAAAGTTTTGACCTTCTGCTCATCAATGAAGGTTTTGACGTCACTGTGGACACATTCTTGAACTCTTCAAAAAATATGAGTTGTCTGAAGTTAACGTAGTCTTGACCAACCTTCTTAGATGAGCAAAACCTATGTAATAATTGCTACTTTTTTCTTCAAATTTGACACGGGTTTATCCATTTTCTTTTATATTGTTCCTATACCTTTACTGATATGCATCAGGCACAAGCTCATAACCCTTAAAGATTCATTCCTTAACTATATCATAATCACCACTTGGTTGTATTGGCAGTAAAATGTAAATATCACGAGAGTCCATTTCTTTAATGGCCTTCTCTAATTTTCATCATTTTATTTCCAAAGGAGGGAAATTTTTATCATCTTTTTCTTTAAAATATGTTTAGACCTAATATTTCTGGTAAGATCAAAAATTGAATTATCTATATAGGTGGGACTGTTTTCTATTTGCCTGCTCTAAATTTTTAATCTAAATTGAAAATCGCTTTCTTCCTTTTCTCGTTCTCTCTGCATCTGTATTTCCCGATCTACTTCTTTCTTTCTCTTTGCATCGTATTAGTCTATCTTCTTTTTGTTGTCTCTTTATCTTCATTTTGCAATTGGATTTATCTACCTCTCTCTTTCATTTTTCTCTAGGTTAGTTGTCTCTCTTCTCTCATTTTCTCCAATTGCGTGTGTCTATTCTTTCATCTTCTCCAACTGCACTTCCTCCAACTGCACGCGTCACTCTTCTTTCTCTTTCTCCAATTGCCTTTTTCTCTCTTCTTTCTCTTTCTGAAGCGGAAGCTTATTAACACTATTTACATCTGGTGTTTTAATTTCAATTCCATTACTTTTATGTCAGAGCCAGATACCAATCAAACCATAAGCAATTTTATTCAACATATCTTTTCCAGCAAATATTGGCCCAACCAATTTTTTTTTTCTTGTTTTATTAAAGAAGCCTTCGCCTCATAAAGATCAAATTATCTGGGACGCTTGAGCAATTCATCTTTATTTAAGGATTCTAAACATTCCTGGGTAGGATTTAAAAATAAAGTTCTTCACATTGGATGACACTGCAAAAAACTTTTTGGCCTCATGAAACATTTCTCAAATGTGTGAAATTAAATTACCTCGAACTCTGAAAATTAGAAACAAAATGACTTTATATTTCAAAAGAAAAGTTTTCTGAAATGTTCTAAAGTGAGTAATATCACATAAGAGAGCCCTCATGTTTCTGTTACGAGCCTCTCGTCTGAAACTAAGTTACAGAAAAGAGCGATATACATCAAGTTGTGCAAAATTTAACAAATAATCTATTTCCTTAGAATACAACGCGAAAGGTTAACACGAACTTGCAGAATTGCGAATTAAATTGCAAATTGTTCTAAAGATTATATTACAATTCGTATATATATTAAGTTACAATTTGAATTCCAGTGGTGTTAAAAATAAATTCTAATACTGACTGTGTTTATGTGAGCGTAGTATCGAAGGTGATAATGTACTAGTAGCCTGGAAAGTAGCAATGTTTTAACAGTATTTTCATGTATCACAATGATATGGTCCAAATGTCCTTGACTGAATTCTTTACAATTCCAAGTGTAAATTTTAGTCCCAGAATATTAATGAGCACATTTTCTGTTCCAGTGAATACTAATTTGAATAAATAAATCCACTAAACTTGCAAACTTAACACAATAACAATAATTGATTCCGCTTCGGATATTAAGGCAGGAATAATCCTTAAATAAATATGTTTATATAACACTTGACCTAGATCGCAATTTCCACTCAGGAAATTATCTTTAAACTTAATGGGAGATTTATATTCCGGTACTTTATAAGGTCAGAATCGAGATTGTATCTTTAACTGAAACTGAAGCAAACACACTACAATTAGTTATGATATGAAAGTTTAATTTGTAGTCATAGAAAAATATTGGTTATGTATTATTTTGTTTACAAAATAAGTGTGATTGGTCAGACAGACCATTAACTTGATCTTGGACTAAGGTACATTACAAAATAGAAATATGCATAACAAATAATCAATGAAAAAGCCAACAAACAATGCAGCTAAAATACATAACAATCAAAAGTAGATATTATGTTCCAATCAGGAGATTGTTAGGCAGCGATAGGCAGTATACATTCATGTGAAATCTTTAGTTATGTTTTGCACGTACGACGTTTGCTGTGATAAGCAGTTAATATCGAGAATGGAGACAAATCTGAAATGTTGAATATTTACAAGGCAGGCTATGAAGGTCTTTTTGTGCATGAGAATCATCCCGTTACAATCCACCTTGAACAAATGTGTTGATTTGTGTGCTTCATTTATTAACATACCTCGGACTGAAAAGCGAAAATCTTGCATGCTTAAAGTTGATGACATAATATGAGACCATACTCTGTCTGTAAATACCAATGCAAGTCTTACAAAAAGCGAGTTACGTCAGTAATGTAAAAAGCATTATGAAATCGGAAAAAAGATGTGGAATGCTCTAACCATTATTGGTTTGTCTCTCCACTTAACTAACGAAAACTATGTGAGTTACAGATGCATGATTGTCTGTTCGATAGACTAATTGCACAACCTCATATTCCCATGACCTGGATTTTGTTTCACCAACACATGTCTAAACTTAGGTCTAGACGTTGACATTTGGTTGGTCAGTTTTAAGCTAGAAGTAAATTTATGCTGTTAAGTTCTAAACTTAAAATTAAATCTACACCTAAATTCAGCTGGTGAAAATAAAGCCAGTATTTCACCAACGTAAATAAAATCAATCCTGAAACTTAAATTCGCCGATCTATTTTGTTGAAATTTAACATATTTTCAAATTTGACCAATCCAATGTCTTAAGTTTTGACATAACTAAAATATGTATGCTGATCTAGTTAAACGAAAATACCCCACGAATTATGCTGAGGGACGATGGACTACGCTTAATGAATTCAGGGTTATAAGATATAATCAATGTGTTAGCTGAGAAACAAATTGCATTCCCCCACCTCTTAGAGAAGAATAACATTAATACTGTAGAAAGTGCACTTTCAAATTCGCTCTGTTAGTACCCTACCTATTATCCTCACAATGTGTGGTTAGCATTTGATATCTACTTAATTCAGAAGGTTCTGAATCCACAATATATTTATTACATTAAAAACTTAAAATGCCTGAGTAGGTCATCTCTAGTTTGTTTGATGGAACGGATGGGTATTGGGGAATTTATAGAATGTCTGCCTAATGTCTGATGATACGTATAGTCAACACCAAGTTTGCGTAATGCCTGACTACACGTATAATCAATTTATGGCGTAATGTCTGAGGGTATGTATAGTGAGACCCAAATTTGCATACTGCCTGACGTTATGTATAGTCATAGATTGCATAATGCCTGACGGTACACATGGTCAGGGTATAGCTTTGTGTAATGCCTGAGATTACGTGTAGTCAATCACTACCTTTCCAAATGCCTAACGGTACGGTACATAGAGTCAATCCCTAGTTCGCGTAGCATATGAATAACAAACACCAGTAATGGAGGGTACAGATGAATTCACTAACCCATTCGTGAAGAACAATTTTGAAATTCAGCTTCTCCATACCCATCCCCAACGTAACATGTAAATGCATTGCCCGTCCCATATTTAACTTAGAAAGCTTTCAACTAACTTACCAAACTAATCAAAAAGTGTTCTTCCTGATATCTCCTAGGCCTATACGCAAAGAGTATATTCGCTTCAGTTCCCGGTTGTATAATAAAGCTTTACACAAGCTACCATATCTACTAAAGTAGCATACCATCTTTTTGACAAAATAACCATTCTTGATGTTTACACGACTTTGTTTTATTTTGGAAATGTGGCATCTTTTTGCCTTTTTGCGAGTAGACATTTTGGTGAAAACAAAGATATTCTAGATGCTGCATGAATATAAAAATTAAATTTATAACGTCTAACGGGGCAACTATCAATAGCATTTTTAAGTCTTTGGTATCCCATCGTGTTTTCCTCCGTACCCTCCAAAGTAAGTTAAGAAGTCAATAGGGGTATCAAGGTGATATTTTCATTTTTGGTGTTCTGAAATTGCTGCCTGTAGCCATCTCCAATGCTGTAGCTAGTAAGGAGACGAATTGTTCATATTTATTACATGGACGTATTTTTCTAATAATGTAGACATGTTTCGCCTGTAAATCAGAGTAGTCAAAGCTGAGGTCCCGTGTCAGTGGCGTAGTCACCAGTGATTTTTTTCTTTTATTTCCGCCAACACAGTTACGAATTCAGCTATGCTAACTATTCTATCGTCTATAGTAATTGAGTAGAGTTTACCAATTGCATTGGGAAGTTTTCCATCTCAGCGAAAAAGTTCTGAGTTATACTATGATTAACGAATGTAGCTATGAGGAGGATATTTTACTAGCGCCGACATTGACACGTGTTATTGTTCATATGGCTTTAATAATAATTCCCACTGGTGGGCCTATAATAGTTAACATATTCGTGATTGCCTCCACTCCCGGACCAACAATGCTTGTCGCCGCGATTCCACAAATAGTACATATAACCACATACATGCCTTTGTATTTTATCAGGAGCGGGGAGGTCTTCTTGATTTCTTCTCGTAGCTGTTGTTTCACTTCGATTCTCGTGTCGGTAACATCAAAATTAATAAAACTTTTGCATTGGTCAAATGATCAAGTAGAATAAATGCTCGGCAATCTTGCCTTCTTCAGGTGCAACACACACACGATTCTACAAAATTATTGTTGCAACTTGTACAACTATCCTACAGTTATAGAAATTTTCTGCATGATCATCATGTACGTATCCAGCGACTGTGTTCTTGGATGGCTCTGGTCATCGGCTTAAAAAATTTTACACGGACATGTGCGTCCTTGTGCAATAACAGCAGAGTTTTTTTTTCTTTTTCTTGGTTCAGTCAAATTTGGTTTAGCGTAATAAACGGAGAAGGTAACCGGGGTGGATTTTTCGATTAATTCCACACCATCGTTGTAGAAAACAGTCGATGAATATGTTTATGCCAGGTGCTGCAGTCAACACTGGTCTCAACTATCGATTTCTATTTGTCTTCTAACAGGATTATATTTCAATGTATACGAGGGTTTGTTAACACACCCAATGGCTCAGATATTGGTCGACAAGTAAAACATCACAATCTTAGCAACTACTGTCAGCCGGTCAAACACCCGTTGGCCAATTTCGTAACCTCATCAACGAGGTCAGATTCCATCGCTTATACGTAATAATAAAGTCTAGACTGAAACACAAGAACCAGCTGAGTTTCATCTCCAGTGGAAAACAGCAAAGATATTCTATGTGTGAACATTTTTAAAACATTGGTGTATTTGACAGTTGGCTTTGCTGATTAGTTATCCGTATTACCATTGCACCTCACCCCAACTAAATCCCGCTTCGATAAATTAATACGTACCAGATCCCGCGAGGGGTAAGACGAATTCAGTCAGTCATGCAAACACCAAATAATTATGCCACAGGCAGCAATGATTCAAAACCTGCTGAGGCGGTCCAAAAGAAGACTGTCATCATCGCAAGTATAATGATTTCATAACCACCGCCGTTAGCCACACTCTTTGTGCAGCAGTGGAGTTAGAAAGGGGACAACATCGCTCCACTGATCCAGTATGGTTCTTTGATGTATTTAAAATTTCGGACCGGACTGATAATCCGAGACCGCCAACACGTTATCATTCGGAGGGGAAAAGACCACCAAGCAAGGCATTAGTGCTTGAAGAACTCGCAAGTTGTTCCTACAGACACAAAACGTAGGTTTTGGAATCTTACGAATAAGTAGTGATTCCATCAGGAAATATAAACCGTTTTGTTTCACGCTGTGACAAACTTACTTTAGTGCAACGATATACACCCAACCATTAGTCCACATAAATTGTTCCAAAGATCATTTTGCAGAATGAAGCTTATGTAATAGGATTTGACCTGAATGGATGCCTGGATTAAATAACAACACAACCACAATATGACGAAAGATAGAAGTTTATGAAATGAATTAATAAATATATGTATATTCTCTACAACATATACAGTGTGATTCTTTTAAGCTTCCAATCAGTTACTTCACACAAACATTTGTTATATGGGAATGAATTTGCGACTTTATGAAACCTTGTAACAAAACAATAATTCCTTTAATCATTCAAAAATGGGGAAACAAAAATGTGATTCAGATATTCAAACATTGTAGACACACGATACAGTAAAAGCAAGATGTGATTCACATAATCTCATGTAATAAATTTAAGATTCATATAATCTCATGCAAATAGGTGTAACTCAATTGTACTAAAATGTACTCAGTTGAAAGATAACGTATGTTATATGTACTCATTTGAAATGCAACATAATCATATGAAACACATGATCAATTGTAATAAACATAACAATTGTATGAAACATATGACTCATGACTCATATAGTCATTTGCTCAGCACGTACGATTCGTAAAAACATATGACTCATTTAAATATTTGTAAACCTTTTAATCTAGCAATTTTGACCTGGTTCACATGTCCATTGTCAAACCTCACTTCTCCTGAATTCTTGGGTTAGCCCAAACTTGCATTGGCCACACACCTCCTTCATGGATCCACCAAGCGCACAAGTTTACAGATCAGCACTTCCGTCCATGTATGGCTATGATGGTCGCACATGCTTCCATCCCCATACAGACATACATACAAACAGCCAGACTGACAGCCTGATACACCCGCACACACACAGCTAAAATACAACCAAACTGGTCGTAATAACAGGTACGGAATTAAAATCTATAAACATATGCTAGCAAATTAAACTCTAAATAGCAACTTGTAACAGTTCAAAAGTTCATAACGTTTCAAATCTGCGTAATGATAAAAGCAACATTTCACGCTACGTCATTATAACTGAATATGCATCACATATTTGCAAGTAAAATAAAATTTAACACTTACCCCTATGGCTGTAGAATCAAATGAAAAGCATACACTCCTTGACAAGTTCCCAAAAGACCAATATGTCGATTAGAACAGAAACTCGCCATATATCTACAGGAGAATGCCTATTAGCAAGGGTAAAATACCCCTGCATACCGTGTTTTTTATGTCTCTCGCAGCAAACGATCTACGACGTGATACATGCTTGCTCAGTCACTTAATTAGGAAAACATTTATCCACCCTAGGTAACGTTGTACGTATGTACGACGAAAATGATCAAATCGTTCTAAGGCGAAACCAAGTTATGTTTTGCCTTATTCTTTGACAGCGTAAGACACCTGTTTACATCTTGATGCGTTTTAGAGCCATCAACAACGATCAAACGTACTTTAGGGTGCATTCCCACGTATTCCTCGAGCACTCATCTTTGAACATTCCAACATTTGTTGTGCTTTTTATTAAACAGTGGATGATATTTCAAACACTCGCTGGTGTCAAATTTGTTAACAGTGACACCTCACCTACGGCCGCGTACACGTCATTGATGGTAGTGTGTATCATCACGGGGTATGTGTTCGTGAATATTGTTACGTATCGGCTAGTTTAATGTAACATAAAGAAAAGAGCGAAGACAACAAGCTTTGTAAGTTTTAACAAAAATAATTTATTTCCCTAGAAAACACGGTCAAAAGGTGAAAATATGAAATGGGACTTACGATTTGCGAAGAAAATCCAAACATTTGTCCTAGAATTGTGAAAACATATAATTCCTATCAAGAAACAGTTCCAACTGAAGCTAGTCTGAATCTCAGCTCCGTTCCAAGATGGTGGATGATGACGTCAGACGAAGGTTTTACACAAATGTCCAGAATTTTCACTTTGAATCACAATTTGTACTGTTCTGTTCCAAT